>CAUYPK010025851.1:0-15173 GCA_963574355.1 Loris lydekkerianus | reverse complement strand
GTTATATTATGTGTTTAATATATTATTGTTAAAATTATATGCTTTTGTGTGAGTGTTTGTCTGTTTTGGCAGGTCACTGCATGGTGTGGCTCTCTGACTCTCACAGTTTAAAATTTTGGCTCTTTGTGTTCACCACCCCTGGACTAGGAAATTGTGGTACATGTACACCATGGAATACTATGCAGCCTTAAAGAAAGATGGAGACTTTACCTCTTTCATGTTTACATGGATGGAGCTGGAACATATTCTATTTAGCAAAGGATCTCAGGAATGGAAGAAAAAGTACCATATATATTCAAGTATAAGCCGAGTTTCTTCGGCACAAAATTTGTGCCGAAAAACCCAAACTCGGCTCATACTCGGGTCATACAGGTTATTTGATTCAGTGTGCGCGCACCTAATCAAATGCACATAGTCTCCAGTCGTCTTCTGCCGTCTGCTTGAGGAGGCGGTGCTTCAGCTCAGTCCACAAGTCGCGGCTGAGCTGAAGAGGTAGGCGGCTTAACTGAACTGTATTCCACTGAACTATTTAACCCACAGCTTGATTACCTGTTAAGCTACGGTTTTCTGCACTTTATTTAAAGTTTTAAAGTTGTTGTTGCTAATTTACAGTTTTTCTTTAGCAATAAATATTGAAAAGCATTTAACCTACTGATTCCTCAATTATTGTATTTGTTTTGGGTATATATTTTTATTTTTGAAATTTACCAGTGGCTGCTGCATTTTCCACCTCGGCTTATACTTGAGTCACTAAGTTTTCCCAGGTTTTAGGGTAAAATTAAGGGGGTCTGCTTATACTCAAGTATGTACGGTATCCAATGTACTCAGCCCTACTATGAAGCTAAATTACAGCTTTCACATGAAGGCTATAACCCAACTATAGCACAAGACTATGGGGAAAGGGCCAAGGAAGGGGAAGGGAGGGGGGAGGTTTTGGTGGAGGGTGGGTAATGGGTGGGGCCACATCTATAGTGCATCTTAGAATGGGTACAGGCATCTTAGAATGGGTACTAATGTACACAGCTATGATTTAACAATAAAAAAAAAAAAGATTTCATGAAATTAAAAAAAAAAAAAGAAGATTGAAGGAAATGATTCTAGGTGGAAACTGAGATCTCCAGAAAGAATAAAGAACAAGAGAAATGTATTGAAATACATTTAATTCAACAAATATTAATTACCTAGTATAGACAATGTTCTTTAGGCAATAAATGAGTTGCATTAACCTTACATATAAGTCACTTTTATTAATTTATGCTATATCTTCAGGGATATTTTATCAGAAGATATCTATATCCCAGCCATCAGTCTTTTTACCATTCAAATTGTTTATTTAAAAGTTCTACTCATTTTATAAAACCCAGAATGTAAATAAAAAGTAACACAGGTACACAGTGTTTGTTAAGTAAATTCTTTTATTTATTTGCTAACTGTAAAATCTACCGAGCAACAAATATGAGTATCAATTACATTTCCTTCCTGTTCCATATTCAGTTCCTCAATAATTCCCATCATTTCTATCTCTCAAATATACAGATGACCCTTGAACCAAGAATTAGGCACCCAACACTCCAGCAGTTGAAAATGTGCATGTAACTTTTGACTTCCCAACAACCACCAATAGCTTACCACTGACCAGAGACTTACCAATAACAATCAATTAACACATATTTTATATGTTATCTCTATTATACACTGTATTTTTACAATAAAGCCAAACAAAATAAAATGTTATTATGAAAATCTTAAGAAAGAGATAATACATTTACAGTACTATACTGAATTTATCAACACCAAAAATTTGCATCATCTGTTTACAAGATGAATCATCTGTTTGAAATGGCAAGTAACTGAAGCCACAGACCTCCGTCTATGGTATAAAACAAACAATTCAAATTTCTCTTGTAATGACTTTCTGTTTCATGGGAGCACTTCCAGCATCACTAGGGGCACTTCATATGGGTCCCATGATGTTATTCAAAGTTTACGACATTGCACTAAACAATGAAAGTGCTCAAGAACCAGGAAAGAGCACTTTTAAATCTGATGCCTGATTTACTGGGGAAATGAAATGTTCATGTGGCTGTGATTATCATTACACAGCATTTTAAGCAAATATTCCGAACACTTGAGCTCACCACAACAGCAACAGGAGGTGACTACAAAATTAATAGGTAGTACGACAGTTATTTTTATAGTTTTAATATTGCGTCTTTACATTGATTTACATTTCTCTCAGCTTTGAATGGGGCTGTGTACCATCATCTACAGCAGCAGTTCTCAGTCGCAACCCCAGGAACTGTGTTAAAGGACCACAGCATTAGGAAGGTTGAGAACCACTGGTCTATAGTGTTTGCAGTGTAAGTTTTCATAAATTTTAACTTTTTGTAAAAGATCTGTGTATATTTTTATGTATCATGACATAATACATAATTTTTTAATTTTTTTTTCAATATTTCCAGGAGACATGGTTTGTCGAGTTTTTTCAAATTGTTTCAAATCTGGAAAAAAAAAATTATTTTTATTGAAATAAACCCATGTTTAAGTGGATCTGCATAGTTCAAATCATGTTGTTCAAGGGTCAACTTATATTTTGAATGTATCCACTTTCCTCAATTCTACATCATTTCTTACCCCGATTACTGTTCTCCCTCTATCCCATCCCTAGGCTCTTACAACAGCCAGAATAAACTGGAGTGTGTCACTTTACCTCACTGGCTTCCCATTGCACTTTGAATAAAATCTAAACTCTCTTCTAAGCTTACAAGATCTGTATGACCTGCCCCAACCTCCACAATCTCATTCATCCTATTCCAGCTATTGAGGCCTCCTTTCCTTTTTTTTTTTTTTTTTTTGCAGTTTTTGGCCGGAGCTGGGTTTGAACCTGCCACCTCAGGCACAGGAGCCCGGCACCCTACCCCTTTGAGCCACAGGCACCGCCCTGAGGCCTCCTTTCTATCCTTGAATGTGCCAACCTCTTTTATACCTAAAGTTTTTTGAACAGACTATTTTCTCACAGCAGTTTACTTCCCCTATGGTTACACATGACTGCTTCCCTCTCATCAGAGTGCCTACCTTAACTACCAAAAATAGGTCCCCAGATTATTCTCCAACACGCTATTATTTTTTCTCTTGTCACAAATTGCAATTGTGGAGTTTTTGTTTTCTTTTGCTTTGCTTTTACCGTCTGAGAGCCCTACAGGAACAGAATAGGGACCACATCTGCAGATTGTACCAGGATGGCTGATGGCTAATGCAACAAGAATGCTGACAGTGCAATCAATAATTGTTTAAGTTTTATTAACTGAAAACCTAAAGTATGCTCAAGTTTTGACACATCTCAAATATTGTTTCATGTTAAATAGTTTATGTAATATCTTAGTTTACCATTTGGGGAATGACAATATGTGAGGAGACTGATTTGTCAAATAAATTTTCATAGAGAACTTTCATTAAAAATAAAGACAACATAAAAACATTTCCTTTACTGTCCCTGAGAATCTATACTACTCAGAATTAGGATGAAAAAAAACACTTATATAATTCAAAGAACAAAAACAAATCACTGGCAGTCTTCCAAATGAACTCACATCAGAAGCATATCTTAAAACATACTAATTCAAGAATATTATTGATAATACTCAACAGTTTGAATTAACAAAAATAAAAACATCTCTACTTCTATAAAAACACTCAAATGAAATGTGAAATTATGCCAGATAAATGAAAAAATATATTTTTAATAGATGCAGCACTTTGAAAGCCCAATTTCCTATCAAAAAAGCAGTTGTCTAAGTGCTGTAAGAATGTTCTTAAGAAAACAGTAAACATCTAAATCCTAGACAAGGAGTACTCTCTGTCCCTGAAGACTAGTCATGATGGTTGTACTTGTGCTATTATAAATAGAAATTTATTTCCTAATAAGTGTTCTATTTTTATTTCTTTTATTATCTCTACAAGAGTTCAAATGACAATGACTATCACTTTTAAAAAGAGAAAAAGAGTTTGGGGTTGCTTTTATTTATTTAATTCCATCAATAGCAAACTTCAAATCCTCCATTCCCCCATGAAAGTTCTTAAAATAACATTATGCACAGTTTGCTTCTAACTATCCTAAGGGAAATTATTTCTACTTCTTCCCAAGAACATTTCATCACTCTAGACTCAAACATCTGTAGAAAATTAAAATGATACCATTTATTATCTATTAGGGTGACAGTAGTTAAACTGATAATACCCAAAGCTGATGAGATTAAACCAAAAAAGAAAAGAAAGAAAGATAAAAGTACTCAAATGCCATACTGCTAGAAGTAAAATTGGCAAAATTTATAGGGTCAATTAGTAATATGTTTCAGAAATTTTAAAAATGTTTATGGCTTTTATTTTATTTTCCAGTTTGGGCCGGGGCTGGGCTTGAACCCAGCACCCTCAGTACATGGGGCCTGCGCCCTACTCCTTGAGCCACAGGCACCAAACCAGGATTTTCATTACTAAAATTTCACCCAACAGAAATAGGCAGTCAGAAGAAAGATACAAGCCTATTTTCTATACACTTTCAATAATACTGAAAAAATTAAGTTACCTACATGTTATTTGGGCATTTGACACTGGCAGTGGGTTAAATTAATTACAGTATATTCATGTATCAGTCAGTCACAGCCCAGTCACACTAGAGATTATTCATTTTTTAAGTGATAGTATACAGCTATTAAAATAGCATGTATCTTTATTTACTAGCACAAAAAGATGTCCAAAAGATAGTAAATGGGGGAGGAAAAAAAAAATCACAAAAGCCTATCATAGTGTGAGCCAACATTTAAGAAACAAAAATGTCTTTTTGCATGTGGGGTGTGTGTGTGTATACATATACTTTTTTGGCAGGGGGAGACATGGTCTTATTTTGTCACCCAGGCTGGAGTGCAGTAGCACAATCAGAGCTCTCTGCAACCGACAATTCCCATACCCAAGCAATCCTCGCTCAGCCTCACAAGTAGCTAGAACTACAGGCACACCCAGCATTTCTTTCTTTTTTTTTTTTTTTTAGTTTTTGTAGAGACAGCATCTCACTATGATGTCTAGGTTTGTCTCAAACCCTTGGCCTGGCCTCAAGCAATCCTCCTACCTCAGCTTCCCAAAGGGCTAAGATTAAGGCATGAGCTATCTTCATATTTTTGTTTTATCTTAATTTTTTAGATGTAAAATGAGCATCTACTTTTATTAGACGGGGAGAAATACTTTCATTTGGGAAAAGTTTATTTCCTATATATTAAGCCTACTTTTAAGTTTCCCCAAACTAAATTCTGTTACTTCTATAACAATATTAAGTCCTTCAGACAAGGCATCTCTTTTGTACTTACAAAGCAGAAGTTATTTTCTCTGGTAGGCAGTGATGAATTTGTGCTGTCAGTGTCAGGAGTGTAGTCTATGATATAAAATATTGAAATATTTTCAACCAAAGGAGTTGGCCGTATGTGAGGACTTACTCTTACTGCTGATTTTCATGTCCTTCAATCTATTTTACCTTATCTTCTCTTTCAAAGATTCATGCTGATAACAAAAGAAGCTCTTTAATTTTTCCTTAGAAAGTAGTTACCTTGTTATTTCTATAAATTCTCTCAGTTTTTACCATATTTTCAAGATTCTTCACATATGTGATAAGCATTACTAATCATTGTCAATTGTATAGGAAGAATCCTATCTCTGTGTTAAAGTATAGGAACTATGTAACCACCTTCCTCTTCCCCCAAATATTTCTACTACCAGGTATTCTTAACATAAGTAATCCATGTATCTTAATCTTTTTTTTTACACCACTGATTTTTAAGATCTCGAAGCTAAAAACTTATCCATTTGATTCATGTATTCTTAACTGCTTGGTGTATCCTCTAACCAAATATTTTACAAAACTTCCATATTATTTTGAACAACCAGGGATAATTCTCCAAAAACAAAGTATTGATTAGTGTGTTAGGCAAAGAGGTAAGCCACTCAGATCTCCTTTCAAGAAAGAGTTTAGGATTCTGCTGAAGGGAAAGTAATTAGCTATTAGAGCCTTTAGGTTCTGTTTCAGCTTTCCAGTCAAAACCAAAACCTTCCCAAGTATCCCCCAACCACTGTGTAAGCATGGCTGAGGTACTACGGTCTGGCCATTTCTGCCTAACATGCAACTCCTCACACAAGCAATCTTTAATTTAGAACTCCCCACTGCGTTGGCTGAGATTTTGTCCAATCTTTGTGACAATTAAGAGACTCACTCTCCAGGCACAATCTGGTTTTCATCAATCTTTCACAGGTATCCCTCAATAAATCTCTTGGACTCATAATCACATCAGCATCTTCTTCCCAAAGGACTCAACAATGATTTAACACAGACACATCAGTATGTACAAGAGGTATCAATCTTCAAAGATCCAGATGTAAAATTATAATTCTAGTTCCTCAATACAAACATATTTTTCACATTTATATATCCCTTAGATTTCTCCTACTGGTACTCATGAGATGAGATTTAGAAAATACTGCTATTAAGCTATTAAAAACAGGTATGCAGAAGATTTTCACTGTTTTATTTGAGAAGCTGATTGAGGTAGCTGTCTTTACTCCTGTAAACCTTCTACCCTAACACCAAAGATGTATTTTTTTATTTGAGCCTGTTCCATTAAGTCAATATCCTAACTCAATTAATTTACTATATAGCATAGTTACATCATTCTTTAAAAAAAAAAAAAAAAAAAAAAAATGTTTACAGCCGGGCATGGTGGCTCACGCCTGTAATCCCAGTACTCTGGGAGGTGGAGGAGGGTGGATTGCCTAAGATCAAGGGTTGAAGACCAGCCTGAGCAAGAGTGAGACCCCACCTCTAAAACTAGCCAGGCATTGTAGTGCACCTATAGTCTCAGCCACTTGGGAGGCTAAAGCAAGAGGATAGCTTGAGCCCAAGAGTTTGAGGCTGCTGTGAGCTATGATGGCACAGTACTCTACTGGAGGTAACAAAATGAGACTCTGTCTCAAAAAAAGTAAAATAAATAAAACAAAATAAAATAATGTTCACTTTGCTGAACTGCTGGAGCAATTCTTCAACATTACATTCTATAACTATTTTATTTTCTAACCATATCAAATTTTTTAAAAGTTAGCTTTTATCACAGTGACATTTAGGGGAGAGTTTTAATTTTTGCCATAGTGAGTTTCTTTTCCTAATGAAGTCTATTTTTTCCAAGTTCAAATCTGACAGATCTAAATTTTGTTATGAGGATATCGTTCCTACCAGACTTTAATCAACAAAAAATTTTCCATGTGCAGTTATAACTGTTATATTTTATTTATGTTATTTCTACCCTATTAACTGGTGCAATCAAAAATTCTTTGGACTCAAACTCCCTATTTTAATTATTTATCTCATATGCAAGTCACAATTTAAATGTCATCTTCTCAAAGGAATCATTCTCTATCTCCATGATGAAAAGAACAAGTGCATCCAAAATATAAGAAATGACAGGAACACACTTGGTGTGTTGGCCAGATAAAAATTAAATCAGGGTGGCTACCTACAGCTTTGTAAGAGAAAAAGGAATATGCTACTTGGGAGGCTGAGACAAGAGAATCACTTAAGCCCAAGAGTTTGAGGTTGCTGTGAGTTGTGACGCCATGGCACTCTACCAAGGATGACAAAATAAGACTCTCAAAAAAAAAAAAAAAAAAAAAAAAGGAAGAAAAAGGAATATGGCTGGTACAGTTCCTCTTCTATCTCTCAGCCCCAATGTGACACATCAATTTGCTCATATTTCATTGCCTAAATTAGTTACATGGCCCTTTCTATGCATAAGGCAGGCTATAAAGGTAGTATTTCTGTGTCCAAAAAAGGATAAACAGACATGAGCAAGCACTGATAGCCTTGACCACAAGAACCTTCCTTACAGGTACTTACAAAAATTAAAATGATATAATACCAAGTTCTTAGCTCCCTGCCAATATTTATAAGCATTCAATACTTGACAACTAATTTTTTTTTTTCTAAGAATACACACTAGGCTAGAAGTGGGGGCTCATGCCTATAATCCTAGCACTCTGGGAGGCTAAAGTGAGTGGATTGCTTGAGCTCAGGAGTTTGAGACTGGTTTGAACAAAAGTGAGACCCCCACATCTCTACTAAAAATAAAAAACTAGCCAGGAGTCATGGTACCTGCCTGTTGTCCCACCTACTCAGGAGCCGGAGGCAAGAGGATTGCCTGAGCTCAAGAGATTGAGGTTGCTGTGAGCTATGACGATGCCATGGCACTCTACCTAGAGCAACAGAGTGAGACTCTGCCTCAAAGGAAAAAAAAAAAAAAAAAAAGAATACACATTAATTATACGTGATTTTTCAAGTTAACATGAAATATTTTTTAAAAGTTAATTAAGAATTTTGACCGACACTAACAGCAAGCCTATGTATACAAACTTCTTCCTATTTTTGAAAATTGAAGAAGTATTTTCATATCCACAATTCTTCTGATATTTATGTAGTTCTTCACAATTTCTCAGTGACTATAACTGTCCAGACCTTAGGACCATCACTGATGATGCCCTAGAACTTTCTTAATCCATCACAGGAAACACAAATCTTTGCTGCATCTAGATATTCATCATCCAACATTGCTATGAAATTTCCTTTTAAAAAATGTGGTCCATATAACCAGAAAGGGCACAAAACAAGAAATAAGAATGCACAAAGCACATTTGAAAAATATTCAATTTAAACAGTGTGATTTCATTTCTAGTAATGTATATTCAATAATTTGGACTTACCTTTCTGATGGAAATAATTATAAAGTGAGACAAAAAATTAAAATCATCTGATTAAAGGAAATGAAAGTCAACAAGTCAGAGAAAAAAGCATAGAGCCCAGATTTGGGAAGAAAAGAAGAAAACCCAGAGGTGAAGTCAACACGTAGGTCCATCCTCACTCAGGGCATCTACCAATCCAGGTGAAGGTTTACAAGATAAGCAATCTTCTGACAATCAGAAAGGGACAAGGAGCCAGGCGCAGTGGCTCACGCCTGTAATCCCAGCACAGTGGGAGGCTGAGTAGGGAGAATTGCTTGAGCTCAGGAGTTCAAGACTCACCTGAGCTACAGTGAGACCCCCAACTCATGAAAAAAATAGAAAAACCCAGCCGCAGTGGCGAGCACCAGTAATCCCAGAGGCTTCCGGAGGCTGAAGCAGCAGAGTACCCGCAGCCCGAATCTGAGTTGTGAGCTACCATGCCCACTGCACTCTCCTCAGGGCATAGGGTGGGACTCAGTCTCAAAAAAAAAAAAAAAAAAAAAAAAAAAGTAAATAAATTAAAAATAAGCAACAAAATAAAAAAGCCAAAAATAAAAAATAATAAAAAAAGAAAGGGACATGGAGCAAAACCTGGAGTCCAGGCTGGGTGGGATGGCTCATGCTTCTAATCCTAGCACTTTGGGAGGCTGAGGGAGTGATCCTCAAGTTGGGAGGACCACTTGAGCTCAGGAGTTCAAGACCAGCCTGAGCAAAGTGAGACCCCATCTCTACTAAAAACAGAAAAATTAGCTGGGCATTATGACACATGCCTGTAGTCCCAGCTACTTGGGAGGTTGAGGCAGGATGATCGCTTGAATCTAGGAGTTTGAAGTTGCTGTGAGCTAAGCTGGATATCTCCAAAAAAAATTAAAATAAAATAAAAAACTGAAGTCCAAGGAGTTCACCAAGTAAGAGAGTACTTGGAGTCCATACCCTGAAGAGCTACCTTAGGAAGCCTAAACTAAACTATTCCTGGGAATACAGCCCAGACTCAAATCATCTCAGCATTTAAAACTGGTTAAGGTAATACAGAATCACTAATGATCCTACCTTATTTTTTATTTCTTCAAACATATTAACCAAGGTTATTTTTCTCAGGTTTATCATGGTATAACTGACGTAAAATAAACTGTATATATTTAAAATGTACAATTAGATGTGTTGTGTCACAGCCCACCGCTGCCACTGCTTGTCAGGGCCCTGGAACTGGCTAGGTCTTGGCCAGGTTCCGGATGCCAGAAGGCTATGCTATCAACACACTCAGAAACAATTGCTCTTAGGTGCCCGAGGGCTATTTACTTTAGTAGAAGGGAGAGAGAGAAAGATAGTCTTTGAGGGTAAAGCAGTCTTAGAACAGATTTTGACAGTCTTTAGCAGAGCTTAGTTCAGCAGAGAGACGTAGTGCGGGCGTTCTGCAAGAGGAGAGGAGACAGAGTAAGTGGGCTGGTGGTAGAATGAGCTCACCCTCGACTGCCTTTTCCGCCAGCCTAATATAAGGCTGATCTTGTGTCTCTCAACGCCACAGGTGTAGAGACTGCCAATTCACCAATGCTCTCATCTCTCGAGCTCTCTCATTCTTGTTACAAGAGCTAAATCCCTTCCCATGCCCTTTTCACCAAGGTGTTCCATTATGGAGCTATACAAATGTTACTTATAACTCTGACTCCTCCTGGTCATAGGCTATACAGGCTGCTACAGTGCTGGACATGCATACAACAAAAATCTCTTTATGCACCTTTGTAATCCTTGCCTCTTTCCTGTTCCTACCCAATTCTCTAAGCAACCACTGATCTGCTTTCTGTCACTATAAATTATTTCCTATAATTAGTATGTACTTTTTAAAATAAACAGTATGTACTTTTTCTAGTTGGGGACTCACACTGTATAACTATACCTCAAGTTGTTGATTTGTTCATCCAATGAAGAACACTTGGGTTGTTTCCGGGTTTTGGCTATTACAAATAAAGCAATCAGAACATTCTTACATAAGTCTATGCATGGATAAGGCATGACTATTCAGTGTCTGTTTCTCATAACATTCTTATCAGTATCTAAAGTATGCATATAAGAATACAGAAAGGTTAATTAAAAAAAAGAGAGAGAAAAAAAAAAAAAAAACAAGAATACAGAAAGGTTAAAAGTAGGATTTAAAAAATGCAAACACAGGCCAGGCGCGGTGGCTAACGCCTATAATCCTAGCACTCTGGGAGGCCAAGGCAGTAGATTGCCTAAGCTCTTGAGTTTGAGAGGAGCCTGAGCCACAGTGAGACTTCATCTCTATAAATAGCTTGGTGTTGTGGTGGGCACCTGTAGTCCCCAGCTACTTGGGAGGCTGAGGCAAGAAAATCACTTAAGCCCAAGAATTTGAGGTTGCTGTGCAGCACTCTACAGAGGGCAAAAAAGTCTCAAAAGAAAAGTAAAATAACAGTGGAAGGTTTTAAAATAATTCTCACAGCAAGCAATGAGAACATCCAAAAAGACAAAGCAGGAATATACAAGGAACAAAACCAATCTGAAGTATACACAGTTAACATGCAACAGAGGTATGTACCTACACATATATATGTATACATATAAAACACTGTACAAACTATAGAATAAAATTATTTTCAAGCTTATACAAACTTTTCCCAAAACTGAATTTGTTTATACTAGACTTAAAAGGATTGAAATCATTCAAACTTTATTCTCAGACCAACTGCAATTAACCAGGGTATCAATAACATTAAGATAAAGAGAAAATTGCCATCTACTTGGAAATTTTAAAATATGCTTCTAAATTATCAAGACTTAAAAAAGAAACCCCAATAGAAACTTGAAAATATTTTGAACAAAATAATTAAAATGCAACATCAAAACTTGTAGGTTGCTCCTTTGACATTCATATTTTAATCCCTAATACTCTTTACCAGGAAAAAAAAAAATATATCAAGAATAGAAAAAAGTTAGAATGAGTCTGTAATATCACTGTAAACATAAAACAATTTTACTTTCAAGAATATGATAGTACTAAAGGGAACAAAGGTAAATAGATTATACTAGATAAATATTTTGAAAAATTACACATAAAATTGCTAAATTAAAATTAAAATCTTTTATCTTAGAAAAGACCATGACATCACAATAACACTTAAAGAGAAAAGTTAAAATATACTGTAGGCTGGGCATAGTAGCTCATGCCTGCAATCCTAACACTTTGGGAGGTAGAAGTGGGAGGATCCCTTGAGGCCAGAAGTTTGAGACCAGAATAGACAACACAGCATGATCCTGTCTCTACAAAAAATTTTTTTAATTAGCCAAACATAGTGGCTACTTGGGAGGTTGAGATGCAAGGATCACTTAAACCCATGAGTTAAGGCTACAGTGAGCTATGATCGCAGCACTGCATTCCAATTAGGGTGGCAGAGAGACCCTGCTTCTAAAAAAATTGTTCTAAATATACTATATAAACAATAATGGTAAATATAATCACTCATTTTTTAATGTGTAGAAAGGTATTTATGTATGTAGATATTCTGCATTTTTTTTTTTTTTGGAGACAGTCTCAATATGTCACCCTTGGTAGAGTGCCGTGGCGTCACAGCAACCTCCAACTCTTGGGCTTAAGCAATTCTCTTGCCTCAGTCTCCCAAGTAGTTGGGACTACTGCTACTACTGTGGTGCCTGCCACAACGCCCAGCTATTTTTTGTTGCAGTTGTCATTGTTCAAACCTGCCAGCCTCGGTGTATGTGGCTCGCGCCATAACCACTGTGTTACGGGCACTGAGCTGATATTTTGCATTATTTTGAGTGTGTTCATTTATAAAATAAAAATATACGTCTATTTTTATAAGAAAAAGAGAGTAGATAAAATTAGTAGTGAGCCAAATAGCACTGGCCAGAAGGAATTATACTACGAACATGAAGAACCAATCAACACTGGAGACCCCCAAGTAACTAAATATGAGTTGAGTCCTGTATGTGATAAGCATTGCCAGCTATACCTGATAACCATTTAAATGAAAAAAGATTCTACAATGTATCCTAAGACAATATGTTAGATAAAAGTCTCCAAAAGTAAGCTAACTATGTAGGCTTAAAATCTTATCCCAGAGGATGAAACCTCAGGTGAAATTTTTTTTTTTTTTGAAACAGACTCTCGCTATGTCACCCTCAGTAGAGTGCCGTAATGTCACAGCTCACAGCAACCTCCAACTCTTGGGCTTAAGCAATTCTCTTGCCTCAGCCTCCCAAGTAGCTGGGACTACAGGCATCTGCCACAATGCCTGGCTATTTTTTGGTTATAGCTGTCACTGTTGTTTGGCAGACCCAGGCTGGATTCAAACCTGCCAACTTCAGGATATGTGGCTGATGCCCTAGACGCTGAGCTACAGGTTCCAAGCCCTCAGGTGAACATATTAATTTTAATGAGATGTAGGCATATATTTCTGATCATATCATAAGATAAACATACAATTAAAAGAACAAAATAAAAGGTAACTTGTTAAATCTATCTGACCAAATAAAATGTAAAGATTGACTTATTTCTTAGAAAGATAAAACATGTTCAAAATAAAATGAAACTTATAAGATGGGAATGTAAAAGTACCACGATAAAATACATAAAACTGTGTTAAACAGAGACTTGACCCAGAAAACAACAGCTAAAATCTGAATCACCATGGACCAAGAAATCAGTTTCCATGTCTAGCACAATAATCAACTGGTCAGTGACAGAACCTATACCTTTGTGGGTCTGAGATTATATGCTTTTTATCTTTGGGTTTGATGACATTACTAACATCCAGAGAAGATAAAAAGCAAAATATATTTTGTATCTGATTGAATTACTTCTACTTAGGAAGGTAGAAAATTAGAAAAGTGGGAATGTATTATGATAAGGATATAAAAGTTAAATTCTTAACGTGTTTAGGTCATTTAAAAGAACACTGATTATAATTTTTTTCTTTTTTTTTAGACAGGGTTTCACTTTGTGGCACTGCCATGGCATCACAGCTCACAGCAACCTCCAACTCTTGGGCTTTAGCAATACTCTTGCCTCAGCCTCCAGAGTAGCTGGGACTATAGGTGCCCACCACAACGCCTGGCTTGTTGTTGTTGTTGTTGTCATTGCTGTTTTACCAGGCCAGGGCCAGGTTCAAACCTACCACCCTCAGTATACGGGGCTGGCACCCTCCCTTCTGAGCCACAGGCACTGCTTGATTATATAATTTTTAACTTTTTTTTTTTTTTTCATTTTAGAAACAAGGTCTCTCTTCAGGGGTCCTCGAACTTTTTAAACAGGGGACCAGTTCACTGTCCCTCAGACTGTTGGAGGGCTGGACTATAGTTTTAAAAAAAACTATGAACAAATTCCTGCGCACACTGCACATATCTTATTTTGAAGTAAAAAAACAAAACAGGAACAAATACAATCACACCACCTCATGTGGCCCACGGGCCATAGTTTGAGGACCCCTGCGCCAGGCTGATTATGAACTCCAGGCCCCAAGCAATCCTCCCAGTCCAGCCTCCCAAGTAACTGGGACTGCAGCTATGAACCACCATGGTTCACCTTGACTATGAAATTTTATGACTTTAATTCAATAAAAGTGTTTACACTGTTTAAGTTTGTAACTAATGTTTAAAAACCTGGGAAATTATATTTTGTTAAATCAATTTTAATCATTTATGTAAGGAGTGTAAGAATACGTAGAGAAATATTAGTTTTAATATCCAAAAATATACCAGTGAATTGATAAATTAATATTAATTAATTGGACTACTGAACAAATTTAATGTTACAGATTAGGCTATACTTAGAGAAAAATGTACAGCTTTAAATGTATTATATAAGAAGAAGGTAATGCTAAAAATATAAAAATTCACCTAAGGAACTCCATTTATTACCTTTCTTTTTTCTTCCCCTTGTTTTGTGTTGCTGGGAGCTTATCAGCATAATAGCCAGCTTTTGGCTTTGACAAAAGAGCGAACGAAGCACATGCCTTACTTCACCACAAACCTACCACCAGGCCTGCCCTCCTACAGACCACAGCATCAGGCCACCTGCCCACAGAACCCAGTACCTAACACGTATGCCCACAGACACCAGCACAGGGCCTGGCACAGAAGTATCAAAAAAAATTAAAACTATAACCACAGAAACTTACTGATAGATATACCATATAAATATTAGTTCTGGCATCCATGACATAAAGCAGGGATGGCAAACACGGGGCTCTCGAGCCGCATGCGGCTCCCGGCCAAAATGAATGCGGCTCTTTGCCTCTTATCATTATTTTGTATACTGTGGGTCTTTGCCAAGTTTGGATTTTGTTATGCTGCTTCTGAGGAGGGACCTCTGAGGAGAGATCTCTGAGCGGGTAGTC
>CAUYPK010025849.1:0-18705 GCA_963574355.1 Loris lydekkerianus | reverse complement strand
GGAATCACGCTACCAGACCTGAGACTGTACTATAAATCAATAGTGATCAAAACAGCATGGTACTGGCACAAAAGCAGAGAAGTAGATGTCTGGAACAGAATAGAGAACCAAGAGATGGATCCAGCTACTTATCGTTATTTGACCTTTGACAAGCCAATTAAAAACATTCATTGGGGAAAAGATTCCTTATTTAACAAATGGTGCTGGGTAAACTGGCTGGCTACCTGTAGAAGAGTGAAACTGGATCCATACTTTTCACCATTAACTAAGATAGACTCTAACTGGATAAAAGTAAGACATGAAACTATAAAAATACTTGAAGAAAGAGCAGGGAAAACTCTTGAAGTAATCGGCCTGGGTGAACATTTAATGAGGAGGACCTCCCAGGCAATTGAAGCAGTACCAAAAATACACTACTGGGACCTGATCAAACTAAAAAGCTTCTGCACTCACAAGAACATAGTGAGTAAAGCAAGCAGACAGCCCTCAGAATGGGAGAAAATATTTTTAGATTATACCTCCGATAAAGATCTAATAACCAGAATCCACAGAGAACTCAAATTTATTAGCAAGAAAAGAACAGATGACCCCATTTCAGGGTGGGCAAGAGACTTAAAGAAAAACTTCTCTAAAGATGACAGACGCAAAATTTACAAACACATGAGAAAAAGCTCATCATCCTTAATCATCAGAGAAATGCAAATCAAAACTACTTTGAGATATCACCACACCCCAGTAAGAGTAGCCCATATAACAAAATCCCAAAAGCAGAAATGTTGGCGTGGGTGTGGAGGAAAGGGCACACTTCTACACTGCTGGTGGGAATGCCCACTAATACGTTCCTTCTGGAAGGATGTTTGGAGAATACTTAGAGATCTAAGAATAGACCTGCCATTCAATCCTATAATTCCTTTACTAGGTTTATGCCCAGAAGACCAAAAGTCACAATATAACAAGGACATCTGTACCAGAATGTTTATTGCAGCCCAATTTATATTTGATAAGTCATGGAAGAAGCCCAAGTGCCCATCGACCCACAAATGGACTAGTAAATTGTGGTACATGTATACCATGGAATACTATGCAACCTTAAAGAAAGATGGAAACTTTGCCTCTTTCATGTTTACATGGATGGAGCTGGAACATATTCTTCTTAGCAAAGTATCTCAGGAATGGAAGGAAAAGTATCCAATGTACTCAGCCCTACTATGAAGCTAAATTATAGCTTTCACATGAAGGCTATAACCCAACTATCCCCCAAGACATGGGGGAAAGGGCCACGGATGGGGAAGGGAGGGGGGAGATGAGAGTCGAGGGAGGGTAATGGGTGGGGCCACACCTAGGGTGCATTTTAGAATGGGTACAGGCAAAACTTACTAAATGCAGAATACAAATGTCTACATACAATAACTAAGAAAATGCCATGAAGGCTACGTTGAACAGCTTGATGAGAATATTTCAGATTGTATATGAAACTAGCACATTGTACCCCTTGATTGCACTAATGTACACAACTATGATTTAACAATAAAAAAATATAGGGTTTTAAAACAATTGAAAGCTGACCATAGGTTAAAAATAGTGTGGACTTATTTCACTTCAACAAAATTAGATTAGGAGGTTTAAGAATGTGATGTATTGTAATCCAGATAGGAATTTATCACCATGAAATAAACTGTTCAGGTAAAAGGGAACTCTAGAGCCTTTTTTTTTTTTGAGACAGAGTCTTACTCAGTTGTCCTGGAGTTGAGTGCCGTGGCATCATAGCTCATAGCAACCTCAAACTTTTGGGCTCAAGTGATTGTCTTGTCTCAGCTTCCTAAGTAGCTAGGACTACAGGTGCCCACCACCACACCTGGCTGTTTTTATTTATTTTTTATTTTTTTTTATTGATTTTAAATCATGGCTGTGTACATTAATGTGATTATGGGGCACCATACATTGGTTTTATAAACAGTTTGACACATTATCATCACACTGGTTAATATAGCCTTCCTGGCATTTTCTTAGTTTTATGTTAAGACAGTTACATTCTACATTTACTAAGTTTCACATGTACCCTTGTAAGATGCACCGCAGGTGTAATCCCACCTATCATCCTTCCTCCTCCCATCGTGCCCCCTTCCTCCTCTCTCTCTCCCCATTCCCCATATTTTTAGGTTATCTATATGCTGGCTGTTTTTAAAGACCGGGTCTCATACTTGTTCAGGCTACTCTCCAACTTCTGAGCTTAGGCAATCTGCCCACCTTGGCCTCCTGAAACACTGGGAGTGACCCACTTTGCCTGGCCCGTAGCCTTCATCTGACATTGAAAGAGGATGCTTCCTTTCCCGGGAGTTTCAGGCTCACATGGTGAAAACACTTGTTTCTGAGCTAAAACTTCACAGCCCTTTCAGGCAAGAGAGCAGATACTCCTCTCTTTGAGGCCTCTGTGGAGAGGTGTGCCCTGTGGGGAGGCCTCTGTGGAGAAGCGTGCCCCAGGGTGAGGCTCTGGTGGAAACTTTAGTTGGCTTTACCCCTTGTCTTCTCTTTACAGAGGGGTGATGTCCGGCAAATGACCAGTCCCTCCCATGTCTCAGCCATATCTGCCTCGCTGGGTGGTTGGAGGCCATGTGAGTGAACATGTGCAAGCCTAAAGCCCCGAGTATCTGGAGTGTCATGGACTGTGCTTGGTCAATGTCATCCACTGGATTATGGAAGCATGAGGATGAGGGAATCATCGCCCCAACACCCATTACCAGCATACGCAGGTACTCAGTTCGTGCCATTGGTTGTGATTATTATCAGTATGCATGCTTTAATGGATTCAAAATGTGTGATGGATTTAAAAATGGTAGGTGCCCAGTATTGTTTTTATAATTGCTTCAGAATATTTAATAAGAGTAGCATTTGTATTAAAAAGAATATATCTCACCAACATTGGAAATGTGTAACTTTATTCATACCCCAGTAGGTGCTAAGGAGGCCCATACCTGAGTTGTTGGAGGCAGGTGAATGACTGGTCAATAGGCTGGCGACGTGCAGGGTCTATGTTTGAGAGTGTCAGGCACAGAATACAGACTAGAGCCTGGGCATGGAGACCATAAACCAAGGAGCCCGAAGGGGTGGGTCCTGCCCAACCAGTGCTGCCACTGAGGTCCAGCTTTGACCCTGTGGGAGATGGGGCAGGGCCTGAGTGCTGAGATGGAGCCAGGCAGGGATGTTTTATTTGCTTGTTTTGAATGTTGTTTGGCTTAATTTCTGCCCAGGAATAGAAGAATCACGAACTTACTATTTATCATTTTTTCTTCTTCCTTCCAAAAATTACATAGCTTGAAAAAAAATTACTGTGTTAGTAACTCATAAATGGCTCATAAAAAAGGACTATTATTTGGGGGGGGTAAACTTCTTCCACTATCTCTTCTAGGAATGCTTTTATATAGTGTCCATATCTCTACATCTCTATCTCTGTATATCTACATATTGTGATTATTAGATATTTGATTAAAATTATGTAAGCACACATTTATATATATAAATTTTGTCACATACACAATCTGTATTCTAATTTCTACAAATACATGACATTTGTTTTTCATAATACTATAAAATATTTATTAAAATACATATACCAGCCACATAACGGTGGGTACATTGTGATATGTATCTCACCATAATGAAACTCATATGCTGAATACAGTTTATCCTATTCCAGTATTTCACTATTATACAGGTAAATCCTTTTTTATTTTGTCAAGAAATGTCCAGGATAGTGTGGGTAGAAATATAGTGTGGGACATTCCAGAGGACCCAAATGGGAACAGCCTTGGCCTCAGTCCCCTGCTGCTCAGGATGCCTGCTATGGTGAGGGGGGTCGGAATATTTGCCAGAAGAGACGGAAAACTAGTTTGGGGAAATCTGAGTAAAATTCAGCAATTTAGCGGAGACAGGATATCAGCAGAGTTACAGGGGGATTAAAAATTGCCCTTTAGCTAAGACAATGTCGCGTGAAGGTTGTAACCATGACCTTCCTCTCCCATCCCTTAAGTCAACGTTGTTACCTTAGGTCTGCCCTTAAGAATTGTTCTAGGATTTAGTGTCTCCACCTTGATGACCTTTTCATGATCAAAAGACCATCTGAATGATTGAGTCAAGGGATTATTAACCTTTCACTTCTTCATTCAGTAAACATATGCCCTGAAATCATTATTAAAAACCTCCTGAGATTTCAAATCAGGGTGGCATCTCTCTACCTCTCTGGGCTGATACGGTTTCTCTGGGTCTCAGCAGATTTTTTTTCATGAAACTGTGTGTGTTAATTCCTCCCACGTTTCTCCCTTCATCTCTCGACCATGGTAGGGTGAGAAAGTGCACGCTTGCCATGTTGCAGCTCCCTCCCTTCCATGCTGCAACTGGATAGACTTGTCCAAATGCCATGGGGGAATAAAATAGCAGATGTTACAGAGGTTCAATCAGCCAGCTGCTGCAAGACTTCCCAGGACACAGGCCAGCACTGCTCTGCCACCCAATGTCCATGAGCTCCCCTACTCCCTTCCACCAGCATTGCTCTCAGCAACTCCTGGAACAGATGTGGAGAGTCTCCTGGCCCTGGGCTACGTGTAAGGTATAGGCTTAGGGGCAATGGAACCCTTGTTGGGAGTGTCATACCCACAGTCATAATCAGCTGTGTCTCTGTCACCCAACCTGTGGCAGTCTTCCTATGGTATGTCCTAGCTCCAACCCTGTTGCCAGCTCATTCTCTCCTTCCCTGGTCCTCACATGGCATCAGTGTGAGCCAGGGCAGTGAGAGCCTATCTGTGCATCCTCCTCCCCCGCAGTGGGCTCTGTTGGTCCTGGGGAAGGTACTTGCCAAGTCCTGTCCATTCTCCTGAGCACTTGGTAGCCCTGCTCTGGCTCTTGGGTGCATCCTTCTCTGGCCTGGGTCCTATCCCAGTGTTCTTCTAATAGACCCAAGAGCTTAGAGGCAGCCTCCTGAGGTTGGGCCAGCATGGTCTCCACAGTCATCCTATACGATTTTTGTCATCCACCTGAGAACTTCCTCCTCGCTCTCTTTACACTGAGAGATACTGGATCGTCTGGCTGGTCTCCTGTCCTCATCCCCAAGGGTTCTGACTCATTCTCCTCTCCAAGACCTGCTGGACTTCCTCAAAGCAGAGCCAGGCTCCCCCTTCACATGGGATAACACACACACACAAGAATGCTCAGTAATGGGGGACATTCTAAAGACAGCCTAAATTGAACTGTCAGAATGACAAAGAAAACTTTTCCTTGAAAAATAAATAAGTCTTTTATAGGATTTTGGTTATACGGAAAGTCAAAGATACTGTTGAATAAGAGCATTTTCTGTAGGTAAATAGTCTTTATGGTTGACATATGATGTGACTTTATATTATGCTCTTAATTTTCTTTCAGCATAAATTCTTCAGTTTCAGGTTCTTTAGGTTGTTTACAGTTTTTATCCATTAACTATAATGTTGTGAATAAGTGTTTTCATTTCACATGTCTTAGGATAGATCTAGAGAAGTTGTAACGCCTAGTGTTATCCTTCATACTCATTACCAGATTGCTTCAGATGGTTTGTACCAATTTAAGTTGCCAATCACTCAGCAATGCACAAGTGCCACTTCCACCACACCTTTGTCACCCTTTTCCTCCATTTGTAAAATGTTTTCTTAATATATTGGTGAACCAAGTTGCTGATTATTAAATTATGGAAAAAATGCTCTCATGAAAGTAAATATTTGAAGTCTAGTTATTGGCCACCTGTCAGAGGAATTTATCATGTACTTATATTTTCTATAAATAATCTTGACATGTTATTTTTATTTCATGCTCTTTAATTATCACATAAGATTATACTGTGGTTGTCAGAATATTTGACACAAAGCACATTTTAAGGTTTGGTATTTGCTTATGAGGTCTGGGGAAAAATTCTTTAGGGTACAATACAAATGGAAACACAGCACAGCAAGTGTGATGAACAATGAATTTCCCACAACCAGCTTGGAATAATATCAAAATGATATCAAAAACTTGATCTCATTTTAAAGGCAAGAGCGTGAGCTTTCTGGAGTTGATTTAGCAGATCTTTGAAATGTTTAGTCCTTACATGCAGCACATTCACATACAACCACGTCAGAAATGTTGGGGCTATGACAGAGACGTCAAGGCACAAAAACAGTATGCTCAGAGAAGCCTGCATACCCTATGGCTAGAAGGAGATATAAGTAACACCTGTACCTCAGTAATGGAACA
The DNA here is from genome assembly GCA_963574355.1 of Loris lydekkerianus. Lineage (NCBI taxonomy): Eukaryota > Metazoa > Chordata > Mammalia > Primates > Lorisidae > Loris > Loris lydekkerianus. The sequence continues at coordinate 12,450 of CAUYPK010025849.1, read as the reverse complement.
CCTTGGTGAAAAGGGGCATGGAGAGGGATTTAGCTCTCCTAACAAGCATGAGAGAGCTCTCCAGATGAGAGCAGTGGTGAATTGGCAGTCTCTACCCCTGTGGTGTTGAGAGGCAGGAGATCAGCCTTATATTAGGCTGGAGGAGAAGGCAGTCGGGGGCATGCGTATTCTATCATGGACCTGCTTACTCTGACTCTGTTTCCTCTCCTGCCTGCAGAACGCCAGCATGGCATCTGTCTGCAGAAGATTACTAAGCTCTGCTAAAGGTTGCTAAGATCTATCCTTCTAAGAAGACTGCTTTACTGTCTCAGAGACTATCGCTCTCTCTCTCTTTCCTTTCTGCTAAAGTAAATAGCCCTCAGGCACCTAAGAGCAGTTGTTCCCAAGCAAGGTAGCTCAGCAGTTTGGAACCTAGATAAGCCAGTCGAGACCTGGCCAGTCCCAGGCCCTGACAAGCGGTGGCAGTGGTGGGCTCTGACAATCCTCCAGTTTGAACATTACCATGTTTGCTTCCAAGTTTATTATTATTATTTTGGTATGGTACCCATTAAGTGGGAGGACGCCAGTCCCATCCCCTCCTCCCTTCACCTCTCCGACATCTCCCCTCCCCCCCAACTTGAATTGAATTTAGCTTTTCTCTTATGTGGGCATGCATTAGATCCTCTGCTGGCTTCATATTAGTATTGAGTACATGGGATATTTGCTTTTCTATTCTTGTGATGCTTTACTAAGAACAATGTGTTTCAACTCCATCCAGGTTAATACAAAAGATACAGAGTCTCCATCTTTTTTCATGGCTAAATAGTGTTCTATGGTATACACATACCACAGTTGTTCATCCATTAATGGGTTGATGGGCACTTACGTTGTTTCCACAGCTTGGTGATTACAAATCGAGCTGTGATAAACAGTCTAGTGTAGTGGTTCTCAAGCTGTGGGTTGCGACCCACAGGAACCGTATTAAAGGACCATGGTATTAGGAAGGTTGAGAACCACTGGTCTAGTGCAAATGTCTTTATTATAAAAAGATTTGTTTTTCTTCTAGGTAGATGCCTAGTAGTGGGATTGCAGGGTTAAATGGGAGGTCTAATTTGAGTTCTTTGAGGAGTCTCCATACTTCCTTTCAAAGAGGCTGTAGTAGGTTGCAGTCCCACCAACAGTGTAAAAGTGTTCCCTTCTCTCCACATCCGTGGCAGCATCTGCAGCTTTGGGATTCAAAGTTGATTTTTAATCAAAAAACTTTTAAGCGAGACCCAATTGTATTTGACAGTCCTTTGCTACATTTCACGTAGCTGTTTTACAAACACGGCCATGTCATGCCTTCTTTTGGGACTTAGCAGTACTCTGAAAACTTTTCTCCTTTTAAGTATTTTCTTTCTTACATATTTAACTTTCCTGAACACAGCTGCTTCTCTAGGAAAAAAGGCACATGCCCGGGAGGAGCAGGATGATGGGTAATGAGTGACATTTGCCTTGTGACTTCAGCAGGACTGCCCCCACCTCTCTCCTCATGGGCCATCAGCATAAATTCTTCAGTTTTTAGCTTTCACTGTGAATTCTTTCTGAGGAGGAGTGTGGTGGGGCCTTTCTCCTTTAGAGCTTCCCACGCAGTAAAAAGAGCTAACATCTAAGGTCCTGAGTGGGGCCTGTATCCCTGAGAACGGGGTGGGAGAGGCTGGCACAGAAGGAAGGGGTGAGGAGAGGCTTAGAGGGTGCTGCTGATATCCAGTGAGTCACTGCTCCTCTTAGACCCTGGGTTTCTGGGTTACAAAGTGTGGGCACTGCATCTGATGACCTTCTCTGCCTTTACACAATTTCTTTACTTTTTGATTAATGAAATATTTGGTCCTTTACAATTTTTATAGATGTAAAAATAGATTACTTTGTTTATTTATTCCACAAGCAATTACTGGGCTTCTGTTTTATAAAATGCACTCTGATAATGAATGTGTGCTGGCACATGACAGACTAAGACTCGGTTCCTTTTCCAAAATTCTCGTGGTCCTATGCAGGGAAGAGCCAAATAAATTATTTTGGCAGAACATGGCAAGCTCTTAAGAAATGCACAAATATGTCCCAGCAGTGTTGGGAGTAAAAGCCTCTGATTCTGCTGCAAATATTTTAGAGCTTCCACCCCGGAGCATTTGCATCTGAGGTGAATCTCAAAGGATGAACAGAGCTGCCAATAAGTTGACTTGTTCTTTTTGGCAACATTTAAGTTATGTGTAGATTTTTGCTTTTATAAATGATGTCACAATATGTGCGTTTATCTATATCAACATCTATTAATAAATCTGTATCCATAGTCATGTCTATGAGTAGGAAATGATATAGACAAAAACAGAAAGCTGAAAAACACAGAATATGAGGCTTGACAATTAAATTTGCAAACTCATCGTAGAAAAAGTGCAACAAACCCCATTGCTGAATATCGCTACAGTCAACTTTCAGGTCCTCCCCTTGGGAAGCTACACACCGATGCCAGCACCTGGTCCATCTAGCTTTCAAAACAATTTTGGAACTCTTGTCCGGAATGGCCATTGTATAATAGCTGTCACCATGCTAGGTCTGACAATTAAGTTTATGAACTCATCCTAGAAAACGTGCTGTGAAGGGTGGAGTAGGCACTGGTATCAGTGCATAGCTTCCCAGCGGGAGTCCATGGAAGGGGATCATAGTGATATTCAGCAATCAGGCATGTGGCACTCTTTCTCAGGGGAGTTCTTGATTTATTCAGCCTCCTATTCGGACCACTTCAGGTGGGAGGTCTGAAACAGAAGGCTGAGTAGCAGGCCTGCGGGAGGGCCCCTGCAATGCTGCAGACCAGAGGCCTCATGCTGGGCTGCATGTTAGAATAATGTAGGTCCAGGACGGCGCCTGTGGCTCCAAGGAGTAGGGCACCGGCCTCATATACCAGAGGTGGTGAGTTCAGTTCAGCCCCAGCCAGAAACTGAAAAAAAAAAAAAAAAAGAAAAAAAGAAAAAGAAAAGAAAAAAGAATAACATAGGATGGGTTTATACTCCCAGCCCAGTTTCTAGGTCACGGCTGCATGGACGCATCAGACCCTTCCCCTGAGACAGAGACATCCGTTCTTTTGAAAATTCCCCAAGTGATTCCAATGTGTAGTCAACCTGGAGGACCCCTATCAGATGACAAGGGGCCATCAGGGCTTCTGACCTGGTGGCCGGCATTTCTTGTGTGTATTTTAGAAGGACCCACAGGTGATCAGCACAGACAGGACGTGAACTGAGAAGCATCTAGAAGCAGGAACGGTGTCCACAGTTGAGGGTGGCCATGAGGCTTACAAGGGGCAGAATCTAAGAAGGTGTCACTGGTGGGACTGGAGAGGAGCTCTGTGAAGGTTAAAGAAAGCAGGAGGAGCTGGGGCTGGATTCTAGCATCATGGCTGGGTCTCTAGGTGACAGTGCCATTAAGTGAGACGGAAGGGAAAGGTGTCTCAGAGGGCTGTGGGAGGAGAAGTGTGCTAACCTGAAGGTCTATGGGAGGAAGGTCCTGTGCGAGGCGTGTGGACCAGGAGCAAGCATTTGGGAAACATGGATTGTGGAGGGTTGTTGAGCTGCACAGGGCTGTGATCCCCCCAGAACAGTGGTACCTGGGCAGCACCTGTTGAGCTTCTGTCCCACCTTAGACCAGTTAGCTCGGGGACCCTGGGCCAGGATTGTACACACCCCTTAATGTGAATTAAAAAACTGATCTTGTGTACACAATCCTATCACTATCACGGCTTCACAGATGATGAGGTTGAAGATTAAGAGAGGAAGGGACTCAGCCTTGAGGGGGAAGAGAGAGAATGTGGAGCCCTGAGCCCACCTTTGATGGCTCAGCTCTGCTGTGGGAAGAAGCAGGCAGGAAGGTGGGGGGTCCTCACGGCCCAGTGGGGGCCTGGCCCGACTCCCTGGGGGACAGGCATCTGGATTTCCAAGGTTCCTGAATCCCGTGAGCCTTGAGCAATCCTTGACAGAAGCCTTGCATTGCCCTGCCTGGTCTCAGCTGCTGTCATCTTCTTGTCTGGTCCTCTGTGTTCAAGTTCTTTGGTCTTTATAGCCACAGTAAAAGGGTAATGATAGGATTTCAGAGGCAGAACGCCTCCCTCAGAAGTCCATTTGACTGGTAAGTGGATAACAGACGTTCAGAAAAAACAAAGTCCAAATTTAAAACAACTATTGTAATCCTCTCCCTAAAACATCTGAACCAGTGGCAGAATCGAATGTGTTTTTGAGTTGTTACGATTTACTCCCTGCATATTTTGAGGAGCTGGAATCACTCAAACGTGTGGTATCCATGGGCTCTGAGATGGTTTCCACTGACTGTGGTGCTTGGCTGGGACAAGTTGGCCAACTGGAACAGACCATGAAAATGTGAAGCTCTAAATATCTCCCACCTCACTAGCGAACGCAGTCTATTTTTTTGCACGTGTGTCAACTTTATAAGATTCTAAGATGAAAAACAACGAAACAGTGTTGGTGCAAAGCAAAAAGTTAGAACAAATTGTCTCTGCTGAAGCGCTTCCTGTCACAAGAGTCAGACAGACTTTGAAACCCCCCTTTAGAGTTCCTTTCGAGGGGTGTGTGTTTGTGTGCACAACATAGAGGTGAGGGTCATACACATGAAACAACTGGCATCTTTATTTATTAAATAGCTGTTAAGTTCCACATCCCTGCCAAGGTCTATACAACAGCCCCTCCCCCTGCCCACCCCAGCACCTGCTTTTTTTTTTTTTTTTATTAGGGCCTGTGGAACACACACGATTTCTGGGGAAGGCAGCACCCGCAAAGTGCCAGCAGCAGTTCTCACATTGCAGATAGATTCCAGCAGAGATGTGCCCCTGCCTCTGCTCCCTGCGTACCATGCCCAGAAGCCCAGCACCGGCGCTTCCTGCCTCTTGCACGGCGGTGTGACCCCATGACCAGCAGGGCCCCAGGGAGACGAGTGGGGGCTGCAGGAACAGGGTTCCAACAGGGACTCTCTGTAGAACTCTTGTTTTTTACCTCGCTCAAACTGCTCTTCCTGGTAGTTTAGTTACCTTGGGTTATAATTTTTTTTTTTTTTTCTCTGACCGAGGATCTAAGTGCAGAAATGTGGAAGTTCCACTTAGCTGCCTCAATTCTCTTTTGAAGAATGTCTGTCTTCCAGTCATAGTGTGCCCTAAAATTGGTCACAGGCATCTGCATTTAATCATAGCCCTACATCGCCTCAGCTGTTATTGACTCTTTTATCTTAAAGGCAAAGAGAACAACTGTGCCTGCCCAGGTGCTCACGCTTCTACAAGGTGAGGTATTCTCAAGGTGAGGTATTTTCTGACCGCAATCTAGCACTTTCCACCATCCCATTGAGCTCTGAATTCCATTAGAGTATATAGAAATTACATGCCATCCACATTCCAGATGTCTCATAAGGCAATTTACTCAATATAAACTCCAGCATTTTGGCTATGAATTCCTTCTGTGAGTGACGATGGTGAAGCTGGGCTCCTAGTGCGGGTCGGGAAGGGACCGACTGCCCTCAAGTGGGGTCGTGCTTCTAAACTCATTCTCCCTGGCTCAGACCTCTTCAAGCTGGGGCCTCATGGTTTCCCTTTGGAGTCTCTTGAATTCAAGGGGAAGATCTGTGACTGCTTCAAAAGGAAGCATAGTTTTCTCTATAAATTGGGCCCAGTTGGCTACCAGCAAGGACTGCAGGTAGCAGGGTCCAGAGGAGGGGAAGCTGAGACTGTTTGCAGTAGGACATGGCTGCTGATGCCTCTCTCCTGGATCCTGCCAGCAAACTCTGTGTGCGTGTGTGTGTGTGTGTGTGTGTGTGTGTGTGTGTGTGTGCGTTAGTGCATGACATAAGAGACATTTTCAAGCCTCAAGGGATAAATAACTCTTGAAAATTTGCTTGGTTCTGAAACCCTAATATGCTTTAAAACGGAACCGTCCCAGGTCATTGTCCACCTATGGCGAGACTATTTTGGGGTTTGATACTTTGTGATTTCTCAGAGTGACCAAATATAATGATGTTTTCTTTTGTAGATTTAACTGGTAAAGGATGCGTGAAATATCCTTTAGAAAAGTGCTCAAGAAATGTTAGTTTTTTCTGCAGTGGATACATCAGATAAATGATAGGAAGACCGCTGATTGTGTCATTTGCTGGGAACTACCCAGAAGTGCAAACATGTGCATACTCACACACAGCTCACACACACACATTCTCTTACATAAATATACACATTCATTTGTATACATTCATGTTCAGACATTTGCTCACTCACACACATGCATATTCAATACACATAAACATGCAGAGTCACGCACATTTACACATATGTACTCACACACACTAACGCACACACTCACTTAGAACACACAGACACATACTACATACATGCCCCCACACACACTGCACCCCTGAAAGTGCTCACACGTATCTGCACACCTGTGCACATGTATGCACACAAACACCCACACATACGCTACCATCAAGTGAACTCACACTCACCAACATGCGTAGAACACGGAGTTGCTCTCAAAAGTCGGGTGGATACCAGGCTTCCTGTTCCCACCACTGCTGAGTTTTTCAATGACACTTGCATTTTGTATTCTGTCAGGTCAGCAGTTTTAGAAATGATCATCAAGTGACAGTTTTTATCAGATGTTTCCATTTTAAGCTCTCCATCCTTCCAGGGAACTTCCTGTCATGTGTATGCAATAAAACAGAAAATAGATTTCGTGGGCCAAGAGAACGCTGAACAATCCAAATAAGCCAAAGTTAAAGATACTGCGAGTACCTCCAAACTGTGGTTGGGCAGAAAGCTTTAGATAGAGACACTGCTCAGGGGAGAGAGGCCAGTGTCCTGCCCCTGGAATTTCTAAGTTAAGATCTTTGAACCTTTACTAGTCGAGTGACTGGAAGCAACCCCTTAATCTTGCCAAATCTCCATTTACTCTTTTGCAGTAGGGGTTTCCTAGGGAGACAAGAGGGAGAAATTGCCAGCAGGAATTATTCAAGAGCAAATTTCAACACCTGCCATTAAAAATGTGTAGTCTGTCAGCATCCGATTCAACATCAATATTCATTATCAGATATTTAATGAATTTATAGTTTTAAAATTGGTAAATAAAGCAAATTATCAATACTCTTCTGAGGATGCCTTAAGCATCTTCCCTGTAAAGGGTGGAATACTGTAGAGTTTCCCAACAAGTGTCCACTCAAATTTTTGACCCACTGTCCTTGTTTGACTGTTTTCTTCCACACCAGCCCTAGGAATTGATTAAACTTTGGTGAAAATGTTCTTTCCAGGAGGACCTGCTCTTAACTTTTGGCTGACAGAAGGCCCGTGGACTGTCCTCCTCTGTAGGTGAAGTGAGGACACGCTTCTGCCTGGCTAGTGAGAGCAAGTTTGACTACCACAGTGTTCAGAGAAAGAGTCCAGGAAACGCCTCCTCCAGTGCAAATGAGTCATGAGTCCCGCAGGCAGCCCTGCTCATCCCTGGAAGGCTGATGGAGCAGAATCATCTGGCAGGCAGTGTTTCTGGAGTTAAGTGCCCACTAACCACCTACACCAGGGTAGCGCGTGACCCTGGAGGAACTTGAGGTTTGGGTGGTGTGCACACATGCATAGGGGAGTCGTTGCCAACCCTGCCTGGGGTCACTGCGCAGGGCAGCCAGCCAGCACTCTGAGGTATGGAGGACTCCGCTCACTGTGTTCACAGACAAACTTGTTCAGGGAGCCCTGCAGGAAGCTCACCAGTGTGCTCCTGGAAGAGTGCAGACATCTAAAGTGTCTACAAATTGGCTGCGTGGAGCAGGGGCTCAGTGCTCATGCTTCAGCTGCCCCTTGGATCAGTGGACACATCAGGATCTCTGGCCAGATCCCTCCACCTAACAACGCAGGGTGGGGGGTCAGCAGGGGTTCAGAGTGAGTGCTATCCCGAGAAGGTGGGGCTGCAGCGTTGAATTGCAGCTTTAGGATCAAAATGGCAGTGAGAGGAGCCTTTCAAGTTTTTGCAAAGCTCTGTTTGTCCAGAGACATTAGCAGACCCCTAGAAGTGAGCAAGGGCTGCTGTCTCCTCTCAGGAGCAGCAAAGGGGCAGAATGGGGCTAAGGCTGCCTTTCAGCCAGGAGATTCTGGGGACCCCCACAGAGGCTTGGCAATACCCTTCTCAATGCCCACTATGCACGCTCCTGTCACTGGGCCTGTGCAGAAGTTACTGCCACAGCACTCTGTGCCCCAGCACCAAGTCCCAAGGGCAGAGAGGAGGTGCTGTATGGATGTTTATTGAGTGAATAAATCAACATTGCTTGTGATGTCAAGAGACAAAGGCAGGGAGGGAAGGAAAGCATAAATCATGGTAGATCATAGCTGCTGGGGTAAGGAGCTCAGATATGAAAAGAATCGGGAATAGTAATAGGAGTGAACGTGTTCTGGGGGTTATCTGAGGCCTTTACTTGTAGGTTTAGGTTTTGTTATCACCACCAGCCCCGTTAGGGCAAGTGTGCTGGACCCATTTTACAGATGAGAAAACAGGCCTGAAGATCTAAGCCTTTGTTCTGAATGACACAGCTCATTGGTGGAGGTGAGCCAATGCCCAGACCTATGTTCTGGAAAGTTCTTTCATCCGTTCCACACTGCAGGTTCATTCTCTGTCCTACATCAGGCACATTGTTTTTCATCTGAGCCTCCCTCTGTGCAACTATCTCCACTCAACCTGAGAGAAACAGAGTCTAGAGAAGAGTTGTGTGGGGACTGGGGTTCGAGGTCCTGCTCCTGTGACCTCTCTGCCACATTCTCTGTTGCTGGAGGACAATGGGGAAACCCAAGCCATGAGGGCCACAGCTACAGAGAACTAGGAAAAGTGCTGACTGCAAGAGTGAGGTGTCACACACAGCCACCAAGGAAGGTGGGTTTGGTCAGTGGGTCCTGGAGTAAAGAAGGGGCGGAAAGGGAAGAAGAAAGGAAAGATGATGAGCCCTTTTACAGGACGGGGAGACTGTCACGCATTGGGGCAGGAAGAGGAAGAAAAGGGTGAAGGGAAGTGGACAGTTGGGGCTGGAGGTGCAGGGGAGACCCAGACCCATCTCATGTTCAGGGGAGCCCTTGCAGGGACAGGCATAAGAGCTGGTGGGCAGAGGCAGGGGGGTTGCTGGGAGATTCTGTGTGGTGGCCCAGGCCTGGGAAGGTGTCCCCACTTTGCCTTTCTCTGGAGCCCTCATTTCCAAGAGGGCCCAACACATCGCCTGCGCTGTTCTGTGGGATGTGCTTCCTGGGGGTCTGCCCCCCCATGTGCACCTGTGAGTGAGGCCGGGGGAGCTCACTCTTGTCTGTCTTTCACACCCACATGGATGTCCTGTCAGGAGACGGCCGTGGGAAGGAGGGATCTTTGCTGCAATTCATTTCAGGCAGAACCACATGTCAGAGGGGCAGTGCTCTCACTGAACCAGCTGCTTTAGTGAAGGACAAGATGATGTTTGCACATGGCGTAAAGGGGAAAGAGAAACCAAAAATTAGGAACAGGAAATAAGTCCACCTGCAAAATCACCCATCGGGAAGAGATCAGTCCTAGAAACAAAGACTCACCATGCAGGAAGTTGGGCAGCACTGGGCAGCACTGGAGAAAAGTGTCCTGGACCTCGGCCAATCAGCAGTTTGAAGTCACAGCACTCAGCACCCCCTTAATGATCCCCAGGATCATCTCATTTCACAGGGTGAATGATCTTGAATTCCTGAGATAATTTATCACCTCCAACGAGCATGGCCAAGCAAGTGTATCTGCCAGGAACTTGACTTAGGATTGCATTCTAGCTCCTGGAGCTCCTGGGAAACAACAGAGTATTTTTATTACAGATAATCCATTTTTGACATTTGCTAAGTGTTTGAAATGTCTATAGAGGGGCACAGAACATGAACTACACCACAGGTGTGTGCTCTTAGGTCAAGAAAGTGAATGCAGGCCCACCTTCAGTGTCATCAAATAGGCTGCCCTGGAAGACATGTCCTGAGCATTGTGAGACTGGAGGCCTCTTTACCCATCACTCTGTTCTATGAACAAGTGATGTTATTCCTGCTTTAAGCAAAGAGCATTACCCCCAGGGAATTCATGAGTCACCCACCTAGGAAGAAATCATATACTAATTTCTTCAATTAGTAAGAAACCAAGAGGGAAGGGAAATGCTGAAATGCAGATCAATTTTCAGTGTCATTGCTCCCTTTCGCAAATACGTAGTGGCTTGCGCTTAAAGAAATAGCAGACTGAGAATTTCTCTGTGAAGAAAGACAAGGACTCAAGAAAGACACCAGGGTAACTCCTTCCCTTTTGGTTGGTTGTATCCTTGATGTGCTGTTTCCCTTATTATTTGTATGTATTTAGGAGGCTAAAGAGTTCATGGACAAAATGTAATATTTACTATGTCTTGTTGAAAAAGGAAAAATATATTCTTCAAGATGATCAATTAGAAAAATATTTCTCATCCTCTATGCTTTAGGGAAGAGGTGTGAGATTTGCGTCTTCCCGCCACTAGATGGCGGCGTCTGCGCGCGCTCCGGGCGTGGGGAGGCGCCTGGGGTGACGCCGCGAGGGGCCTGGGGTGGCGCCCCGAGGGCAGCAGGCCGATCCTAAAATAAACCGAGGGGGATCAAAACTCCCAATTCATCTCGTATACCTCTGACGCCCAGCTTTACTCAACTTCTCTCCTGCTGGAAGAAAGCAGCTCTCTTTTGCCAAAGAGACATTATCCCTGTGGCTCTCTTTTGCGGAAAGGATAATGTCACCCATGTCCTCACGTACGGGCTGGATTGTTTCTCGACTCTCCACGTGCCCTGTGTCTGGGGAATGGGCTGTGCAGGCTCAGCAGAGCAGACCCGCCGGCCTGGTGCTGGGGTATCCCGTGCTGGGCTCCGGGACCCAGGCTTTCCCTCTCCCTGTCCCAGGTCCTTCCTGCGCTTCCTCGCGTTTCAGCCCTCCCTGCAGGGGGCGGCCTGCGCCACCTTCAGCTCTGGGAATCCCTCCTGGGCTGCGCGGCTGGACGCTGCGGGCTGGACTCCGCAGGGGGGTCTCTGCGGCCCCGAGGCCAGCGGAGGTCTGAGGCCTTCCTCACCGCCGTCCTCGCTCCCGCGCCCACTTGCTGAGCAGCTCCCAGTTGAGATGCTGTACTGCGTCCCGGAGATGCCGGGAGTGTCTGAGTCACACCTTCCTGAAGAAACGATCCAGCTGGGGTCTGGGAGGGGACTCTGACATGGATATAAATGTTGGAGTGATGGGGGTGGCGAGGGAGGGATGATCCCCCATCTGGGGCCCTTGGGGAAAGGTGGTGTGGATGAGGATGGGTGTGTGGTACCCCCGAGTCAGGGGAGATCCGTCCTTCCTTTCTGAAGGGTCTGCGTTTCCCTGTTTGGGCGGAAGTGTGGCTTTACCGTCCCTCTCTTTGGCCTGGAGCAGCTGGTCTCACCTGGCTGTTCCCAGGACTCTGGCTCATTCGGTTCTCACAGTGCTCTTCCCAGACTGGCCTTGGCCCACATATGGATAATCCAGGATCTGGTGATGAGTTTGGAAGAAGCCGGGCTATGTAGCCTTTGGATGGTTTGGTTCTAAGCTTTAGGTCTTTAAGCTATCCATGAAAGTTCTATCCATGGCTGCTGAGTTCATTAGTTTCTAACCAGGGCTGGGAAGACAAAGTCTAATTATATGTTGTATTATTAAGCATATTATTTTTCTTGACTTTTTCAGCTATGAATATCTTTATCTTATTCTTACAGCCTACTTGGCAAATCATCTTCTTTTGTACGGTATGCCATTTCAAAGAAAATTTGTATTTTTTTTATTCTTTAATCCAAATCGTTTAAATTATTAGATGGTGAGAAGATTAACTAGATAGGCATTAATTTGAGTGCTTTGTTGGCTGACAGTTGTAAGGCTGTTTTAGGATCTTCATGTGACTTCATATTCTGGTCTGATCATATATGAATTATTTTTTATTTATTTTTTCAAGTTTTTTTAAAATTAAAATAGCTGTGTACATTAATGTAGTCATGAGGTACAATGTGCTGGTTTTATATACAATTTGAAATATTTTCATCAAACTGGTTAACATAGCCCTCGTGGCATTTTCTTAGTTATTGTGTTAAGACATTTATATTCTGTATTTAGTAAGTTTCACATGTACCCTTGTAAGATGCACCATAGGTTTGGTCCCACCAATTACCCTCCCTCCACCTAGCCTCCCCCCTCCCCTCCCTTGCCCCTTTCCCCATATTCTTGGCATTGGGTTATAAATTAGTTTCATAGTAGGGCTGAGTACATTGGATAGTATTTCTTCCATTCTTGAGATACTTTGCTAAGAAGAGTATGTTCCAGCTCCATCCATGTAAACATGAAAGAGGTAAAGTCTCCATATTAATTCTTTTAGATAGCAATAAAATGACAATTGGAGAACCTGGGTGGGGAGAGTCTCTCA
>CAUYPK010025848.1:0-15532 GCA_963574355.1 Loris lydekkerianus | reverse complement strand
GGTGGGTTGAGGGAAGGGGATAGGTGGGATTACACCTGCGGTGCATCTTACAAGGGTATATGTGAAACTTAGTAAATGTGGAATGTAAATGTCTTAGCACAATAACTAAGAAAATGCCAGGAAGGCTGTGTTAACCAGTGTAATAAAAATGCATCAAACGGTCTATGAAGCTAGTGTATGGTGCCCCATGATCACATTAACGTACACAGCTATGATTTAATAAAAAAAAAAAAAAAAGTTCATAGACTTATATTCCATGAAAGGGTAACTTTGACTTGGTCAATTTCAGTACGAACATATTAATCCTTCATTACCCAGAACATTCAGTTAGCCAGAATATCCCACTCCCTGACTCTACACAGTGGGGTGCTTTTTTTTTTTTTTTTTTTTTTTTTGCAGTTTCTGGCTGGGGATGGGTTTGAACCGACCTCTGGCACTGCCCTACTCCTTTGAGCCACAGGCGCCACCCTCACAGTGGGGTGCTTTTAAGTAGCTTTATTGAGACATAATTTACATATTTTGGGTTCACATACATTCACATTCGCTGAGTCATGTGGTACTACAAGCAAGATAACGATGAAATTATTCCATAGAGAAAATCTGAATTTTAATCTCAGTTGGGTGCTCATCAAATTTAAGTAATATAAACAGTGTGTTAGGATAAGAACACCTAAATACAAAACACTTGAGCACAAGAACAAAATTAAAACTTTATTTTTTCTGAGTCAAGTGCAAAGAAAAGTTTAAGGAAAGAAAAAAACTGTTGATAAAGGTAGATCATGATGTCAGTCTTCTACTGAAAAATGAAAGCTGGTATTCAATTTTCTTCTCACCATGTTTTGAAAATATGTAGTACAATAGATTTCTAGTTCTTCTCTTGATGAGTCCCTTGAAAAATTGCTTCCTAAGTCACTCTAAGAAAGTCCTTTTATTTTTTTTTAGACTCACGCCTATGAAAAGAAAATTGAATCCTTTTAATATTTCCTAAGAATAGTCACTTTAAAATTTTAAAGTGAGAACTAAAATTTGAGGTGATATTTATTATATGTAAGTATTTTTATTTTTTTTTATTAAATCATAGCTGTGTACATTAATGCAATCATGAGTACAATGTGCTGGTTTTGTATACCATTTCAAATATTTTCATCAAACTGGTTAACATAGCCTTCACAGCATTTTCTTAGTTATTGTGTTAAGACATTTATATTCTACACTTAGTAAATTTAACATGTACCCTTGTAAGATGCACCATAGGTGTGTTGCCACCAATTACCCTCCCTCCATCTATCCTACCCACTCCCTTCATGATCCCTCTGGGGAATTACCAAAATTATTATTATTTTTTTTTTATTAAATCATAAACACATAGATCGTGTATATATTAATGCATTTATTTGGTACAATGTGCTGATTTCATATAGAATTAGGCACGCTTACATCACACTGGTTAATATATACCTCATCTCGTTTAATTAATTATTGTGTTAAGACATTTATACTCCATACTAATAGATCCGACATGTACCCTTGCATTATGCACCATAGGTGTAATCCCATCATTCACCCTCCCTCGATCTGACCTCCCTCTCCCCTCCTCCCTCCTTCATCCTGGGCCATAGTTGTGATCTATTCTTCATATGAAAGTGTGAGTGATTGTAAATTGGTTTTATAACAGTACTGAGTACATTGGATATTTGTTCTTCCATTCTTTAGATACTTTACTAAGTAGGATATGTTCCAGCTCCATCCATGTAAATGTAAAAGAGGTAAAATCTCCATCTTTTTTAAGGCTGCATAATATTCCATGGTATACATATACCACAATTTAGTAATCCATTCATGAGTCATTGGGCACTTGGGCTTCTTCCATGATTTGGCTATTGTGAATTGAGCTGCAATGAACAATATGGTGCAAATATCTTTGTTATAAAGTAATTTTTGGTATTTTGGATATATTATTCATTACTTATATTAATGTTTAATCTGTACTTTTAATGTTTAAAAATTAAAGTTTAGGGAAACTTTTAAAAATCTGATAATCTATGTCATAGTTGGAGGTGTTATTGTTTTGTATTATCTAGAATAAATATAGTTTTCTTTATAACATCCCTGGTTCAAATTTGTCCAAAAATATCATACATTGATCTTTTGACATAAGATTTTGAGATTTTATTGGTGAAAATGAAATCTGCCTATAGCTGAGAAAGTCAATGAATAAACAATATTCTTCATTTTCTCATCTATAAAATGAAATCACTATAAGTTGTCTATAGTTAATGCCAGTTATGTACCCAGTAAAACATTAGATGTTATATTCTACTGTTAAAATTACTCTTTTTATTTTTATTTTTTATAATTTATTTTACAGCTTTTTTTTTTTTTTTAATTTCAGGTTATGTGAAGGTACAAACAACTAGGTTACAATGTTTGCATTTGGGAGGTAGAGTTCCTGTTGTAGTTGTGTCCCACACCCATGAGGTGTGCCATATACCCTTAGATTGTGCCCATTAGGTGGAAGCACACTCTTTCCCCTCCCTCCTTCCGTCTCCCCTCCCCTTTGTTCCCCCTCCCCCAACTTGAATTGAACTGAGTTCTTCCTCTTATGCAGAAGTGTATTGGATCATCTTCTGGCTTCATGTTAGTGCTTAGACATTGGATACTTGCTTCTCCATTCTTGTGATACTTCACTAAAAAGTTACTCTTTTAAAAAGTGTTTCCTCTTCATCTAAGTTCAAATAAACTAACCATAGTTAGATCATGGGATCAATTTGAAGAGTCTTTTTTTTTTGCAATTTTTGGCCAAGGCCGGGTTTGAACCAACCACCTCCAGTATATGGAGCCAGCCCCCTACACCTTTGAGCCACAGGCACTGCCCAACTTGAAGAGTCTTTAATAACTTATTACCCACTAGCTGCAGTGTGACCCTCACACTGTGAAAAGCTCTTCATTGTCTGCTATTTTTCTTATTGCTATATTGCTGTGGCCCTTATTCACCAACAGAGCCCACTCTAATCCTAGTAGCTTCACAGTGTGCCACACCTGTGTTACCACACTTAGGAGGTGTATTAAAGTCCATTATGAACACACTCCTAAACTGTAAAATGGGGGCCTAGAACTCAAATCAATAAATATATTGATTCATGAACCCATTAATAAATGATTATTCTCTCTACTATCAATTTCATATTGGCCTTCATGCCTCCACAGATATAACCATAAAAATATGTAACACTATTAAATCTTACCAAAATAAATAAAACCAAAAGTGTTGCCTAATTTTTCCAGAGAAAAACATGCCTTTTTACTTATTTCCTTTAAACCATTGTAAGGTCATAATTCCCTAGAGAAGAAGTATTCCTTCAGACATAGTGAAAAAACAGTGTGGGAAGCAAAATTAGTAACTTCCTAGACTAGAATTTGGATGACTTCCTTCCAGGATTCCATTTATGATCACATAACTTGAAAGGTGAAAGTTATCCTGAGTATAAAATTATAACATTTGTGAATATACAACATACTTAGGAAAATTGAGTAGATCAGTGTCTTATTTACTGAAAATTCTAATAAAGGCATAATATTTACAAAATTAGATTTTTGACAATGCTAAGTTATGCAAACATATTACAGATTTTGTTCAGTGTCCATCTTAATTTTTATCTTAGGTAGCTGTAAAAGTTGGGAAGATATTAGCAGGGTAAACTAAGCCATCAAATAGTTCTGTAAATTTGACTATTATTCTCATGCTTTGCATTTCTAAAACAATCAAACTCTCAAGTTTTGTATGAGATTCATTAATTGGGGGCTAAGCAGTGGTAAAAGAAGTATAATGAGATTGAAGAAACAGGTAGGTGGGTTTTATTCCGTGTTGAATGGATACTGTCCTAGTCCTGTTCACATAGGAGGATAGCAACTCCTTGCCATTTCCCAGACAATATTTGGACACCAACTTTGTCAAAAGGTGAGGGTGTCTGGGAGGGTAAAAATTCAATAAGATTTGTACAATCTTCCTCTTTGGCTTTCAAAAATTTGAATATTAGTGTTAGGTGTTGAGGGACTAGATGTCAGGTCCCCAGGTTCCCAGGTTATAACTCCCAGTACCAAAGAGTGGTTACTGGTACCAAGTGGGTGGAATGAATGAACAGAGCACACAAGTCTAAGCAGGCAGAGTGCCAATGTTTCATTAAATATTGATGTGCAGCACATTCCAAAGAAGGGATGAATCAGCCCCTGGGAATAGAGGAGAGGGGGAGTTTGACAAGATTTCTCATTTTATGCTGATTCCCTAACTTCATGTTAAGTGGAGGGTGGAATGTTCATGGATTTTCCTTGTAAAGGGTGGAGAATTCCCAGAATTGGGATTCGATTTCTATCCTTGTATGGCAATTTCTGAGGCTTGCTATGGTATTTGTAAACTGTCGTGGCACCGGTGGGTGTGATTTTTACTATATTAACAAGGGTAATTCATTTAAGGACTCTGTTACCTCAACTGTGCCCATGTTCCAAAGACCCTCCATTGAGGCCTTGGCAATATTTTTAACTTTGTGGTTCTCTGCTTATTTCTGATTGGTCAATCCTTAGAGATCTTCATCTATTCTTTCTTGGGAACCCTCCCTAGAGTAGTAATCAACCTTTCCCAAAAGAACCCAAGTCAGTATGACCATATCTGTCTTTCCCCGTCAGGAAGTCCTGGGACATTAATCAACCCCCCAAAACAACCAGCTCCCCAGAACAACCCAACTTCAAGGTCCTGTACCTGCCAGATCCTGATTAGCCCTGTTCTCATAACAACTCTGGCCAGCTGGAACCAAGCAAATCCAGAATAGCCTAACTGCATCCCCCATCCACCCTGCTCCTGTCTAACTAACTGCCTAACCTAACATCAAGATTTTGTACCTCTCAAAGTGGGAGAATGGTACCGGGAAAGTGTTTTGTTTTATTTTGTTTGTAAATAGTAGCAACTCGACTGACACTAAAATAAAAATTTTGTTAACTGAATATGAACTGAAGTACCTATTTAAAAATCACCTCAGTTTATAATTTAAAAATATGCATATTCATTCACACATTAATTTCATTTCTTCTGCAAACATTTGTAAATGCTTTAACTATGGAGTGAACGGTGAAAACCATATGGAAATCAAAAGGAAAATCTTGGTCTGCTCCTCCAGTAGGCAAAGAGAACATACAAATAAAAATCAATTGATCAATCCAAAGGAAAATTATGAAAATGAGCTTCATAATTAAATAAGGACCTGGGGAGCAAAGTAGAAGAGATATGGTATGAGAAATAATTTTTTGGTCCTGACATTAGAGGAAAATCCTGAGAAAAAGTAGTTTTGAGTACCCTGTGGATAAGAGATTAGTGATACAGCCTTGTATTTTTCAAGAGTATAGAAAAGAAGATGCTCTTATAGAACAGAAAAAGCAAAATTAATTAATGTTGGGTTTCTGATTTATTCATAAATATCCAAGTATTTTGAAATTTCTAATGAAACAAAATGAAAATATTTTTATGTATAAAAATGAAGATTTCTAAATCTGAATTTGCATTATAAAATTATATATAATATCATATTCTATTCTATTTTTAAAATGAATGCATCAAACCTACATATCTTTAAAATACAGTATGATTATCTCCAATAGGAAGAAATAAAAAATGTTTAATTTTCATTTTTATATTTCTTTCCTGCAATAAATCTCTACTACTTTGAACTAAGAAAAAACAAATTAAAACAAAGAAACCCTACATCTAGAATTGTTCTCTGAATATGAAAACAAAGACTGGTAACATAGAGTAACTCTGAAGATGATTAACAAATTCTGTTGCCTTTGGCTTTTATTTCTCTTTGACTTGGCCTTTTAAATTGCTGTGTTCCTATTGAGCTATTTCCCTCCTAATGTCTGATTTTACTGATGACAAGCATTCCAGAGTTGCTTGATACCAATTAATTTGTGACATTAACAAGAGGTCAAAGAGCCCAGTCACTCTTCCCGTTTATTTAATGTATTACCTGTGAATTTTGGGTAATCATTTAGCATTTTTAAATAATAGATACATAGTTATTAGTAACAGAGAAAATAATTCCACTTCTTTGATGAAAGTTCAGAAAACTGTGATCTTTTCAAGGGCATCATATTATGCAAATGCAGATGAAATAAATTTTATTTTTCATTTTGATCATGCAAAAGTTATTTGCAACCCCAATTTATAGTAAATGTTGCTACATCTACTTAACCATGTTTTAATGTACATATTTCAGATGAGCACCAAGGACTACAATAATGTAAGTTTTGAGAATATGAAGTATCATTTTCTGTTACTAGCCTTGCCAACAATAAAACACATAGCCTTACACCTCAGTTTTCCATTTTCAACTTGTTTGCAATAAAATTCTAGAAGTTAAAGTGAATAAAATGTCATAAATTACTTCTGTAGAGAAAGGTCTATGTATTTCAGAGTGGCAGACTTATTAATATCATTAAAATCATTACAGAATTAGAATATAATGATTATCATAATGCTTTGGGTATAGTATTTTAGATTGTCTTTTTCTAATTGAAAACTACAAACATACAAAATCATTTGACATTCACTATTTTCAATAATAAATACTTCAGACTTGGATCATATTCAATCTAGCAGGAGGATTTTAGCACTGTTTATCTCTATTTTCCAGTATATTTACATATTCAAAATCCATCTTAGTGTCCTCATGTCCAAGCTGTTTGATCCGTTAGCAGTTGAGTTAATTCATGAATTCTCCAGAAGATCCAACTGTTTCATTCGAGTGTTGAAACATTGGTTTGAAAAGCTGTTTGTTAAGAATAAAAGTAGGCACCATCTGTACTAAAAGGAAGAAATACTCTTGTTTATTTTTGTTTGTGAGATGACCTCTGGAAATGATAGAATCAAGGAAGGCCCCATAAATATGAAGTTTGTTATAACTGTCTTTTCCGTTTAAAGTAAGGACACACCAATACTCTGAAGCAATAAGTAAACATCATAGAAAGGAGTAGAAGATATTTTAAAAAGGACACAAGAAGTGAAATTTTCTTCTGTAAATTAAATGAAAATGTGACCTTCGAGCACCAGGCCCTTAACTCTTATTTTAAAACATGTTATTGATAAAATATTAATGACTTTGTATTTTTAATCTTTATTTTATTTTTAATTTATAAATTGTAATTTATTGGCCGGTTTTACATTAAATCAATTAGTATCAAAGGATTTTTTTGGCTCATGTTTTCTGACAAACTCTTTTCTGATCAAGATTAAAACTAATACATTGTACTGGTGCTGATTATATTTAGCTAGAAGATTTTTTTTTAAGTTTCTTTTACTGCTTAAATGGACTAAACTGATACATATCTTCCTTTCAAATGATCTTATACAGGGTGACCATAAAGTTCACGTGCAATTTAAAATAGTATCTTGACGATTTTTTATAATCGAGCAAGTTTTTCTATGAAGACTAGCTAATATATCATAAATATACTTGCCACTTTTTAAAGCGTTTAGTATCTGCTAAGCACTGAACAAAGTTCTGTATATCCAGTCTTCATAGTGATCTTTGAGGTAGACATTATTGTTATTATTATTACCATTATTATTATCGAAGGAATTTGAACATCAGAGAGATTAAAAAATGTTCCTAGATTTTCACAGCTACAAAGTGGTCAAGTCATAGTTAAAATTCAGGTCTATTTGATTGCAAAATCCACAATCACATCTTTGGACACATATCAGTTCTATAAAATGCCTATATTAATAGGATTTCAACACATTCCTTTAGCAGAGATAGCAGGCATTAGACTAACTCTTCCGGATCCCTTTTAACTCTCAGTAGATTGCTAGAAATGATCATAGATAAGGTATATGATCATGTGTAAAAAGTAAGAAGCATCAGAAACGAGGATGATTTGAGAGTAGCATTAGAAAAGAGTGAGAATGGAATAAATAATCCTGAACAAGTCGTGACGGACCTATGGAGACTGTAGGAAACTGCTGAAGTATCATTTTAAGAAAGGGGGGGAAAGAGAGAATGAATGAATATATATAAAATACATATATAATTATTTTCAAATACAGACACACATATATGTGCATCAATCCACATATATACATATAAGGCACATAATATATGCATATGTATACGTATACATGACACATAGTATATTCGTATTCTTTTCCTAGCCCTCCGTGACTAATCTTTCTTGTAATTCTGAGTTCTGCACTGTTTTGGTCAACATTTCTACACGAGTCAATGTTCTGTCCTAGACATAGACTATATCAGGTATTCACATATTACACTTATTAAACACCATGTTAAATCACACGATTATGAAACTGATATGAATCCAGAGGTGAAAATCAGAATCCAGAGTGATTTTCAATTTCTTCCTAGCTAGATTAAAGCACATTTAATGAATGGACCTAAATTGTACCCAGGAAAATTCAGAATAGCATGGTTAGTGAACCAGGGGACAGATGAAAGAAATTGAGGTATCTTTCTGTCTATCAAAATAAAAATGTAAACTAAAAACTAGAAAATGTTTTGTTCTCTTTATACTATTAAATATTGATCAATAGATATTCTCAATACACTAGGTGTATTATATATAATACAAAAGGAGAACCGGATTTCTCCCAAGTTCCAATTAATCATGAGCTATTTACCACATACCTACTACATTTAAAATATTAAATACCACATCTTTTATCTACATTTGCCTTCTATATCCCTGTAGGGATACACACTCTCTGGAATTCATGCTTTTGTGAAGATGAAATACATCTGTTTTCAAAGAAGTAAAAGGGAGAGTAAAAAAATAAATTATGTAAAGGTTATCTCCAAGTGGAGACTCTGCTCTTTGTTATTAGTGACTGAGCCTATCCCAGAAGGTGGTGTATTTCTTTTCTTTAAAATGTGTACGTATTGTCCAGAAATCCTTGAACGCATAGAGTTTCTTGTATTCCAGTAATTACTTCCAAATAACCCAGTTCCTTTTAGTAAGATTCAGTTGATTTAGGCCATGATTCTGCTTTTGACATTACTTATGATTTATCTACTAAAAAGGTAATTAATCAACCACAAACAGTGAGCTATATCCTCAAACATTTCCAGGTTTCATTCACCGCCCACTTTAGGGCAGTTTACAAATCCTTTCTAGAATATTGTACTTCATTATACTTTACATGAAGTAGTCCTCCCTTACAAGTTCTTAAGACTTCAGAGTTTTCCTCCAGGCCTTGTGCTCTAGAATGTGGCCAGGGAGTCCAGGTGTGCCCTAAGAAGAACTCTTTTTTTTTTTTAATTTCTTTAATTCTATTCATAGCCAACCTTAGCTTTCCCACTACCAGTTAAAGAAATTTTCATTCTTTGTTCCTATGAAAGGGACTTCATGCTTCTGATGAATTTAATTATATGGCAACAGGAGTGATAGCTTAACACTTGTACTTAGGTTCTTATGGTCTCTAATATATTTATTCTACGTGTGGCAGGTTACCAGAATCTCAATTCACTTAAGCAAACACGTGGCCTAATTTTTTTGCTTTAGGTAAGTGTGGTGTTCAGAGCAGCTAGTTTTTCTTAAACAGGTGGTTAGGAAAAAAGACACACTTTGGCCGTGGAGCCCTAGATTACCACGCTTAAAGATCTGAAAGGAAGAGCCTAGTTAGGACAGAGGAAGGAGTGCAGTTTGGCTGGGAAGCAGAGTGCAAAAGGAGAATCAGAAGGGATGAGTTTGAAAAGGCAGATTTTCAATTAGCCATTTATTTTCTGAAATAGACAACAGGGCTGGTACCATGCTAAGCGTCTTGATCTGCAAGCCTCAGAATCCTCAAGATCTAAGTACAAACAGACAATGTCATTTACCAGAATAATAAAACTACCAACCTAGAGAAAAATGTTTTGAAAGCTGACATTCCACTTTTGTGAGGGTGGAGAGGAAGCTCTTCCAAGAGAAGACTTCTGAGGAATGTGTATGAATCATTCATTAAATACTTAATAATTGAGTCTGTTGGATGTAGGGATTAAAATTTTCCAAAAGAGTTAAAGAGAAGGCCAGAGTTTCTTTTATTATTGTGTGACTTGTATTGCCATGAATTAAAAAAGGGAATGGATATAGGAGGAATCAATTTGATGAGTGGCAATTAGTCATGTTTCGCAAATGTACAGAAGTGGAAATTCATCCTACACATTGGGAAATGATGATAATGGGACCCCCTGTATGATGTAGATCTTTATAAAATGTGTGTTGTTGGAAATTAATCTCACATATAAGCAATACTTTTATTGAAATCTTTTCTCCATTGTGTAACTGCTCTATTACACAAGTAATAGTCTTTGTGCAATTATTTTAATTGATTAAAGATAAATTTTTAATTATTATCCTCCAATAAAAATTAAAAACTAATAGATGGGCCTGGTATGGTAGCTCACACCTGTAATCTCAGCACTTTGGGAGGTCAGGGCTGGTGTATCATTTGAGTTCAAGATCAGTCTGGGCAGCATAGCAAGACCCTGACACTACCAAAAAAAAAAAAAAAAAAATAGTCAAATGCAGTGGCACTGCCTGTTGTCCTAGCAGCTTGGGAGGTTGAGGCAGGAGGATCTCTTGAACCCAGGAGTAAAGGATGCAATGAGCTGACTGTTCTACCACCCTTCAGCCTCTACAATGGGCAACAAGCAAGATCTTACCTGAAAAACAAAGCAAAAACTAATCGATGATAGTTCAATAGCGTTCATGCTCTTTTACTTGGCAGAAGTCAGTGTTGGGAAATACCATAGAAAAGTGTCCATCTGGTAAAAAGGACTAATTCACTATTCCTGACCTGTTTGTAAAGTAATAGTAAAATCCTCTCGCCCGTTAAATGTCTTGATTTAAAATTCTTATTTCCTAAAGTTGTATGTATTGTTGTTAGAAACTGTTTTTCTCTTTTGGATAAAATTCTATTCTAGATGCTATATCTATTGATGGAGTAACTTTCGAAATTTTGATAAGTGGATTCTATATCTATCTATCTTACTACTATATTTTAAAGTTTTCCACCTGTAGAAGACATTAACACTCTTCTTAAGTGGCCTTGTTAACCTAAAGAAAGAAGTGTTCTCTTTTTTTGTCATAATAAAATTGATTTATTTTGTTTCTGTTTTTTTTTTTAACTCTTAAGGATCCGGCATTAACTATGCAAACTGTGGCGTAACCAGAGTGTAAGCTTCACTAAACGTAATCCTGTGCTAGGTATCTCGATTCATTTTGCAGACTATGGCTAATCACATTCCCACTAGGCAGGATCACACAGCTCACAGAGCCAGGATTATTAAAATCCATATTTCACATTAACAACCACGTGAGTAAGATTTGTTCCTAAGTCGTAATGCACCTGCCATATATTCCTCTTCTGTTATATTCTAAAACACTGTTGTGTCAGAAGATGAAAACTATAGGATGTGTGTTAAAGAACCAGTTTACAATAATTTTCTTTCTATTGGTCAAGTAAATATATATCTTTATCCCTTACTAACTTTAAATGTTCTGGAGAAGATAAACACTACTTCAGATTTCTACTTGAAATGTTATAAAGGCCAAAGTGATCAAATTTCCATTAAAGAAAAGGTTATTTCACTTGATTATCCTGAACTAACCCAAACAAAAACAATAATTATGAAGCACAACTTCCTAACACCATGCTCCGTTTGATTATCTAAATTAATTTTCCTTCCAACATTATTACAAATAAAAAGCTCCTGAATAACCTGCACATTTAGTTGTGCGTGAATTCGTAATAAAAGTGAAATACACTAGAGTGAAGATAATAATGAGCTGATTATCAAAATGTCCAAGTCTCAGCCTTGACTCTGTCGTTTAGTGAATCATTTAGAGTTGACACATAGTCAGTCTGTTTTCCATGGAACTAGAGTCAAATTTATGTTTGACTTTGTTGTCTTCAATCTGAAAATTTATTGCCTAGAAGAAAATCAAGAATTAAGCTCAATCTTAATTAACCTGAGTGTAAAATATACCTAGTAAGAGATATCACAGGACATTTATTCTCTTCGTTAAAATGTTTAGTATTTCCCTTGGATCACTCAGCAAGCTTATAAGAAATATCCTGTACTGTAATATTTATTTGAAGATTTTTTTTCTTTTTTGTTCTTTGGGATTCCGTGGGGGTACAAAGAATTAAGTTACACTGATTGCGTTTGTTGAGTGAAGTTCCCATTATAATTGTGAAGAATTTTTTTTTATTATTTTATTTCAGCATGTTACAGGATATAGAAGTTTTGGTTACATAAATTGCTTTTGCAGCATTACAGTCAAATTTATAGGTGTACTCACATCACAAAGATCATGTGCATTGTTCCCATTTGGTATGAATTTACCCATCACCCCTTATCCCACTCCAACTGCTTGGTTCCCAATGAATGTAATTTCTAAATGTGCACATAAGTGTTGATTGATTAGTTCCAATTTAATGGTAAGTGTGTGTGGTGTTTGTTTTTCTATTATTATGATACTTCACTTAGAAGAATGGTCTCCAGGTCCATCTAGATTAATATAAGAGGTATTAGTATTAGCTCAACATTTTTTATGGCCGAGTATTATTCCATGGTGTATATATACATGTTATTAATATACTTATGTATTGGTGGGAACTTGGGTTGTTCCCACATCAAGGCAATTATGAATTGTGCTGCTATAAACAATGCAGGTGCCGTTTTTATGCAATGTCTTTTTTGGGGGGGTAAATCCCCAGTAAAGAAAGTCTTTATTTTTTGGCCAAATTGGAAAACCTACTATTTGTGTCAATATTAGTAGAATAATGATATATGTAACTCCTTGGAGCACTTTGATAAAGCCTTTTTTTATTCTTATTTTTATTTTTTTATTTATTTATTTTTATTAAATCATAGCTGTATACATTAATGCAGTCATGGAGTACAATGTGCTGGTTTTATATACAATTTGAAACATTTTCATCAAACTTATTAACATAGCCTTCATAAAGCCTTTTTAAGAGAATCCTTGAAATGTGACCATTAGGTATTAATATACTTAGTTTATCACCAACTGCTCTGTATCCTTTTTTTAAATATGTAAGTGAGCAACCTTTGGAGGTCAAACTTTAAAATCTAGAGAATAAACTTTGACCTAGACCATTGTTCTTGATGCATAATTATAAAAAGATAGTCCCTAGCTTAGTACAAAATTCATGTTTTTTCCACTATGTGAAATACAGGGAAAATATTACAGTTATGAAAAATGAATATGACTGGAGAATTTAAATTTTCAGATCTTTTAAGAAAATAGATGTTAATGTTTCCTATTGAGTTGCTATAGTTTTCACATGGATATACATGGAGCTGTCTGAAATAATTTTACCTGTTCAATAATTTAAATGCATTAAATGCATACATTTGACATTTGCATGACAAAGATGAATACATTCAAACCACTTAGTAAAGTCACAATCAAGTAACATTTAACTGGAAGATTAAAAGACCCAAGGAAATTAAAATATAAACGCTGACAGATGAATTAACTTCCCTTCTGTATATATTTTTTATGAGATAATTTAAAGATTCCAGTCAGATATGTGAAGTAAGCAAATCTCTGATCTGCTGGTACTTAAGCATTGCCAAGTATTCAAATATAACCAACTGTCCAATCTTCTTTCCTCCTTTTCCTTCTAGACTTGTTCTACTTTCTCACTGTTTGGTGAATACACCTGCTCCTTGAGGGTAGGGCAGGACCAGCTGCAGCCTCCGTCCTGCCAGGGTCATCAGCATTCTTACCATCACTGAGGCTGAAAACCTCTAGAGTCATTTTTCAACTAGGGCTTCTCATTTTCTTTATTCAGAATTGCAAGTCCTGTCAAATTTCGATTATCTCCCACATTTTTCCATTATCTCTATCCTTTATACTAGTGTTGCCTGTCAGTTAGATTTGGTAAGAATTTCCTCACTAATCCTTATATTTCTACTCAAATTTTACCTTCCTTCCCCAAACCACTGAAAATATTTTTCAACACAAAACTATTCCCCACTTGAAAGTTGTGAGTGTTGTTTAAAAATTTTAAATGACATACAAAATCATTATGCTATGTATATCTGCCTTCTTACAACAGCATCACTTTCTGGCATAATATTGGTATTTTTACTAAAACACGTAACATTCTCAGCTACTTTATGTATTTAAAAATGTCCCCTTTGAATTCCTTTTATGAAACTGTGATGAAAATTTTGGTCCCTAGCAACATTTCTCTTTTTGAATTAACATGGGATACACAACATATGCATTTTTTTCTAATATATTACTTAACATCTACTGTGTGACTGCCAGTAACTTAAAAAAGTAGTTAAACAATATTACTAAAAATGAAGCTAAATAATAAATGTGTCGTAAATGTACCCTAAATTTTTTACTGGACCTTTATGTTAAGAGTTTTAGTTTAAGTCGTGGGTCTGAATGCTATATATTTAAATTAAGAATCATGTAAGCAACTGTGTGTGCACAGATGTGATAATAATTAGATTTGTAAAGATAAAGGCACATATGCATATATACATAATAGTGTATGGAAAACCTTGTTAGAAAGAAGAGATGTGTTTCTGGAAAGTAATTTGTAAATTGACATCCAAATTGGCCAGTATTTCAGTTAAACCAAAACAAAGGCAGGTGAGCTGCCTTCTAATAAGTAAACTATGCCTTCTAGTTTCTGTTCAGAGTAAATCTTTATGAGGGTTTGAAAGGATGTATTAAGGTGCATAATATATAATTTAACTTTTTCTTTGTTGATATTTTATTAAGGCAAGGATATTGAGGATATTCAAGCCCTTTGGGGAGTTTTCTGAGGAAAGGAATCAGAAAATACCCCTAAGGCTTAGAGTTATATATTGGAAAAAGATATAATAAAAGTTGATGTTGAAAAGTTGATTCCTTAGTGTTTAAGTTCTTATCAGTCTAAAGTACACTTGGAATTTCTGCATTTTCCGTATTTTTACACAAGTCACTTTGTCTTCTTTCCCTTTCAAGAAATGTTTACCCTTACTTTCTGCCATTGTGTGTGTGTGTGTGTACTACCAGTATTTTTTGGTTCTAAAAACGTTGACTATACATCCTAAGTGGAGTTTGCTGATTTTGTTCCTGAGCTCGCTCAGAGATACCACGAGCACTTCCCAGGCTGATAATATCCCTCCTATCATCACTGCCCAGCATTTTTGCTCTGTGGCAGGAACCCCAGGCACACCCTGGTTAGAGCCTCACCTCGTTCAGTCATCCTATTCTAACACTTTGGGATAGAAGTGAAGTGAAACTTCTTTTTTTTTTTTTTTTTGGCGATCATGGGGCACCATACACTAGTTTTATAGACCGTTTCACACATTTTCATTACACTAGTTAACACAGCCTTCCTGGCATTTTCTTAGTTATTGTGTTAAGACATTTATATTCTACATTTACTAAGTTTCACATGTACCCTTGTAAGATGCACCACAGGTGTAATCCCACCAATCACCCTCCCTCC
>CAUYPK010025846.1:0-12031 GCA_963574355.1 Loris lydekkerianus | reverse complement strand
CGCCCCCGCGGCCGCCCCCCCCCGCGGCCCGCCCCGCCCCCCCCCCCCCGCCCCCCGCGCCCGGGGGGGGGCCCGCCCCCCCCCCGGCGCGCGGGCCGGCCGCGCGGGGGGCGCCCCCCCCCGCAGCAGGGACAGCTTGGCTGGAAGTAAGCTGGATTCTGATCAAGAGCAGCCCTTCCCAGTCTGCCCAATGCCCAGGGAAGTTCCCATTTCTGGTGGAGCAGGAGAATTTACAGGTTTAGGGTGGAGGTGGGGCGGGGGGAATAGGAGTCTCAATCTCCCCAGAGGAATTCAGCCATCACTCCACAAGCAGCACAGGATCCGGGCAGGGCCAGAGCTGCCCAACTAGGTCAGGAACTTTGGGGAACAAAGGAGGACCATAGAGGGGCACTTGGTGGTTGGACCCGTCTATCCAGTCCTTTGAAGGGGATTATGGAGCCCTGTTCCATAATCTCTCAGCATTGGGATCCTCTTTCACAACAAGGGAATTGAACTTGAAATCTAGGAGAAAGTTGAAAACTTACTCTGTGCATTTGTTTATTCTCACCCCCAGAACAGGCCCTGGCACCCAGGAGTGTTGGATGGACAGATGACAGCAGGGAACGAAGGCTACAGGGCAGCCTGTGTGCTAGCCTGAGGCCTACGACATTTGGTCTAGGGCACCAACAGAGGGAGCCATACACCCAAAGAGCAAGCCCTGGCGCTGAAGGACAACACTGGCATCTAGCTCATGGCTCAGCAACCCGGCCAGGAGGACCAGTTCTGCCCTGAGGCTGCAGACACCCCCACCCCCACCCCCGAGCCCTGAGCTGTTTGGTCAGTGCCCATGTGTGTGAAGTTCCAACCCCGAGGACCACCCCCTCCGTGTCCAGAACTTGGAAACCATTCTTCGAGTGAAACTAGAAAAATTCACCATAAAGGGTGAGATTAGCCAATTAGAAGAACTGTTGGTAAAGAGATAGGAAACATCCCAGGTGCCTCAGGAGGAAACGGGGGCTGTGGAGATAATGCAGTAAGTTGGGTCCTGATCACACCCTGTTTGGAGAAAGGCAGAGCACCTAGGGGTGCTCTGTAGGCCTGAGGCTAGGGAGAAGAGAAGTCAGGGGAGCAGGGAGTGAGCCCCGAGAGGCTACCTTGAAGGCACCTCCACAGTCAGAGGAAGGGCACTTCAGTGCTTGAGCCAGGAGAGCTTTCTGAAAATCACCCTCGCCAGCATCTGATTTTTTGCCCGGGAGCTCTGTCTGCTGAGGGAAAGGGCACAGGGCAGGCAGTGGCCTCTCCTCCGTGCATTTCTCATTGTAAACAGGTGAGTACTCTGGGGTGGGGGAGGTGCCCCTAGGAAAACAGATTCTGAGACAAGGAGCAATTCCCCTCTATTAGTTTTCTGGGGCTGCTATGACAAATGACCACTAACTTGGTGAATTTTTTTTTTTTTTTTAATTTTTAAATTTTTTTTAGAGACAGAGTCTCACTTTGTCACCCTTGGTAGAATGCTATGGCATCACAGCTCACAGCAACCTCCACTCTTAGGCTTAGGCGATTCTCTTGCCTCAGCCTCCTGAATAGCTGGGATTACAGGCGCCCGCCACAACACCCGGCTATTTTTTTGTTGCAGTTTGGCCGAGGCCAGGTCTGAACCCACCACCCTCGGTATATGGGGCTGGCGTCCTACTCACTGAGCCACAGGCATCGCCCAAACTTGGTGGTTTAAAACAACAGAAATTAATTTTCTCAGAGTTCTGGAGGCCAAAAGTTGGAAATCAAGGTGTGGGGACGAGCAAGCTCCCTCTGAAGCCTCCGGGGGAGAACCTTTGCCACCACTTCTGGATTCTGGCAGCTCCGGGAGTGCACCAGCTGTGGCTGCAGCTCTCAAATCCCTGCTTTCCTCTTCTCGTGGTCTTCTCTCCTCTGTCTCTCCCCCTACTCTCTCTTATAAGGATACCCGTCCTTGGATTTGGGGTCCACCCTAAACCCTAGGTGATTCCATCTCAAGATCCCTAACTTAATTATATCTGCAAAGACATATTTTCCAAATAAGGCCACAGTCATAGGTTCCAGAGCTTAGGGCGTGGCCATATGTTGGGGGGGGGGCATGATTCCACCCACTACACCACCCACATGAGGGTCCCAGGCCTGCCATAAGAGGCCAGCCTCTACAGGTGCAAGCTTTCACAGGGACAGCTGACCCATGGGACGTCTGACGCAATGTTGTTATCAAGATCACTGCCCTCCATTGCCTCTTGCTCTTATTTTAAACCAGTTTTGCTAAGCCAGGCATTGTAGTGGGCGCCTATATTCCCACCTACTCCAGAGGCTGAGGCAAGAGGATCCCTTGAGCCTGGGAGTTTGAGGTTGCTGTGACTGATGACACCACCGCAGTCTACCCAGGGCGACAGAGTGAGACTCTGTTTCAAAAATGAATAAATAAATAAATAAACCCATTTTGCTGACCACTTCAGTTCTCCATTGCTTTTGAAAAAGCGCCAGTTTGGGTGTGTCCACCTGGCCAGGGCCTCCCCTCAGACCAAAAGCCCAGCCTCGAGGAGCACACTGCCTGGAAGACGGCACCCATTGTAAGAAAAGGTGGGGGAAATTTCTCCCTCTGTAGTCAGTGTCTCTCAACTACTCAGCTTCTAGAGAAGGCTGGGTGTTCTTGAGTATGGAGTCAACAAGAAGCCTGGCTAATCCTGTTCTTTAGAAAATGTTGTTGCCTCATTTTTTTCCTTAAGGGGTGTAGAAAGGATGTGGCCGGCTTCTGCCAATCTGGACCTGCCTTCTTTCCTGGCGTCCTTCTCACAGTGCAGGTTGACAGCTCAAGAACAGCAGCTCTGCCTGGACGGGCCTCACCTCAGGGGGCTGCCAGGCCTTGGAGCGGCTCAGAAACCTCTTTACACTGTGCTGCGGGTAAGGCACCCTCGAGGGCAAGGCCACTTACAGGCAGGACACACAGTGGCTCAATCTAGGATCAGACCAACTTTGAAGCCTAGATCGGCTGCCGGCCAAAAATGTGACCATGGGCAAATTCCTTAGTCTTTCTGAGTTTTGTCTGAAAAATGGATGGTTGTACAGATTGAACAAGTTTTCTCAGCAAGGTACTGAACATTCTGTGCCTGGCTCACAGTACGTGTTCATGAGTGTTCGTTGTTAGGGTAACTGTAATTATTAAGAGGGAGGAGACTGGCCTGCCACATCCTTTTTACGACCCTCACAGCTTGGGGCTAGTGGGCTGGGAACAGAGCTGGGAACGCCCCTTGTACCTGGGAACTCCTCCACTTTCTGGCCCTGTCTTGTCTTTGCAAATACTCCTGTCAATCACTGAGAGCCCCTGATACTTTCTCTTGATAATCTAATTTATGGAAGTACAAGGTTACTTTTCTAGATCTAAGGAGCCATGAGTAAAGGAGTTTTACAAAATGTTCTGCCACTGTCTCCTAATAATAGTTCTGGGTATGTGGAAGAGTTTCCACCTGCCTATTGCCTTCTCCATCTGCAGCTCTGAATGGGAACAAATATCTTCCCAACAGAAGAGCCTCATGTGGCCTGCAGAACATTTGACAGAGGCCTGGGTGATAAGAGTTCGACTGAGGGGTACGGGAAGAGAGAAGAAAATCCCTTTTGCAAGTAGCGTCCTGACTACCTCAGTGCTTACAGAGCTCAGCACACACAACATTCACTCCACTCCTCACTCCACCAGAGGAAAGCAATGAAGAAAGAATCTACCTCTTGCCACCTGCCACACTGTCCTGAGTGAACAACCTTGGCGCACGCACTCCTCATGTATCCCTCTCTCTTTCCCTTAATGCCAAGTTGTTCCCACCCCAGGGCCTTTGAACGTGCTCTGCTCCCCACCCCACACACACACATTATTCCTCAGACCTTGGCAAGGTTGGCTCCATTTCATCACTTGAGTCTCAACACACATTGTCACCTCCTAAGAGTTTCCTCCTACAGTCTCCGTAAATACCCTCCCTACTTCATTCACTATTCAACGAACCTGTTTTATTTTCTTCACAGCACTTATGTGTATTTTCGTTTGTCTGGTAAGTTTACAAATTTGTTGCCTGTCTTCTCCTCTGCATATTGGTAAGTTCCCCTGAGTGCACAGCAGAAAGGAGGTTTAGAGGAAGGAGCAGCCAGGGAAGATCTCAGGGATGCAGTGGTTGTCAAATATTTATTTGGGAGCTGAAGAATGGAAAGAGCATTCCAGATAAGGGGATCAGCCATATTGAGACTTTGTAAGCACTGAGGGCGTATGGTGGGGCTTAGCAAATGGGACTTGGCAATTACCACTCTGGCAGGCTCAAGTCCTGAAGGCGGATAAGGGATGATGGTGAGGAATGCACCCAAGAGGGTTTTGGTGGAGCTCTGGAAGCCTGAGAGAGGCCAGGAAATGGTGGAGATGGAGAAGGAGGAGACCCTGGGGTCATTGCTACATGTCAGAGCACAAGCCTAGGAGCAGGAAATGAGTCACCGCAGGCTTCCAGAGGCAGCCAGGCAGGACGAACCTCTGAAGTGAAAGCCCACGGTAAAGCTGCAAGCCCTGACTTTCCCTGGGAGGGAGGTTATTAAGTAACTGCGTGCTGAGTGAAAGCTGGTGGGTGTATCAGGAAGGATAGAAGGATAGGTCTTACCCACAGTGCTCATCTGTGCCTCAACTGACAGATGCTCTTGCCCTTCTGCCAGAAGCTAGGGGCCCTGGGTTCTTGACTGTGCCTTGGGCTGCGTCTGAGCAACAGGCTTTCTTTGGTTTTCTCTCTTTATGGGATTAGGCTGAAATGTTCACTCCCTTCCCGTCCTCTCAATAGAACTGTGAGGATCATCTGGCAAACTTTTTTGAAGGTTGGGACCCTCTGTAGTTTAACTTCTATTCTTAGCCCCCAGCAACATAAGGTGAACCCTGTACCTAGGATCTTAATGCTATTCATTTATTCACGTGTTAGGTTGTTTATCCTTTTATTATTGAGTTTTAGTGCTCTCAATATGTTCTAAATACAGATATTTTATCACATATACACATATATGTACATACCTCCAATCCATGGCTTTCCTGTTAATTTTATGAACAGTGGTTTTGTTTGTTTTTGGCATGTCCATGTAACTAAAATGGTATTTTTTGATGAGCAGAGCATTTAATTTTATGAAGTCCAACTTATCAATATTTTCTTTTATGAGTAGTGTTCTTTGTGTCTTATCTAAATAATTTTTTTCTACTCTAAGTTTATAAATATATTCTCCTATGCACATGCTTCTAGAAACTTTATGGCTTTAGCTTTTACATTTAGGTTTATAATTCATGCAGAGTTGGATGGGTATGGCGTGAGGTGGGGATCCAGATACATTATTTTCTATATGGACAGCCATTTGTTCTAGCATTATTTGTTGAAAAGATTTCCTTTCCCCCATTGAATTGCTTTGACAGCTGTATTAAGTATAAATTGATTAAGTAATTATGGGTGCATTTCTGGACTTTCTATTCCATTGCATTGATCATTGATCTAGAGGCATATCCTTATAGCATACTTGGTTGATTAATGTACCTTTATAGTAAGCTTTGAAATCTTGTTAGAAATTACTTTACAGTTTAAAATAAACTTATAATCAGCTTTAAATCTTGCTCAAAATTGTTTGGCTCTTTTAAATCCTTTGTGCTTCTATATATATTTTAGAATCAGCTTGTCAATTTCCATAATAAAAGTCTTCTTGGCTTTTAAATGGGGTTGTATTGAATCCTTAGATGGATATTGGAAGAAATGACATCTTTACAATATTTTTTTTCAATCTATGAACATGGAGTGCCTTTTTATTTACATCTTCTTTAATTTCTGTCAGAAATGTATGTGTTTATCAGTGTAGAAGACGTCTGTGACTCTCTATGCCTTTAGCTTTGCATTTTGCAGACTTAACCATGAAGAGTCCATTCCCCCTAAAGCTGATTTTACACTATAGCTAGCCATCCATCAGGAAAGTCACATAGGATAGGAAGTAACTAAGTTTACACGACCCCTTAGCTGAAAACCTAGTAGGAAACAAGTGGTCCAACCAGCTGGGGTCAAGTCCAGCCTGTGAGCTTCCAAATGGAAGTGGTTTTGCTTAGGACACAGTGGTTCACCTTTCCATTTTCTTTCGTATGAAGAGCAAGACTCCTCACTTCTAAAATAAATCTAGGCAAAGATTTACCTTTATTTTAAAATACCTGAGAGCTGTCCATGAAGTATCCAGCCATGTATTTTTCATAGTGCATGGCTGGATACTTTCCCAACAGCCCTCATATTTATTTTTTTAAATAAGATTTTTAAATTTTTGAATAATTTTAGTTTTACAGAAAAGTTGTAAATATAGTGCATGGAGACTCCATGTACCTCCCAGGCAGTTTCCACTGATGTTAACATTCTTCATTATCATGGTAGCTTTGTCAAAACCAAGAAATGAACATTGGCACAGTGCCATCAATAAAACTCCAGGCATAACTGGTATTTCACCAGTTCTTCCACTAATGTCCTTTTTCTGGAATTTCATTCAAAACAACACATTACATTTAATCATCAACATCTCCTTAGTCTCCTCTGATCTTTTTTTTTTGTTTGTTTTTTTGAGACAGAGTCTTACTTTGTCACCCTTGATTACATGGCGTTACAGCTCACAGCAACCTCAAACTCTTGGGCTTAAGCAATTCTCTTGTCTTAGCATCCCAAGTAGCTGGGACTATAGGTGTCCGTCACAATGCCCTGCTATTTTTGTTTTTGCAGTTGTCATTTCAGTTGTTTACCTGGCCCGGGCCGGGTTCGAACTTTCCAGGCTTAGTATATGTGGCTGGCACCATAACCATTGTGCTAAAGGTGCTGAGCCAGTCTCTTCCAGTCTTCTTGGTCTTTCCTTGCTGATCACAACTTTGACAGTTTGGTGAGCGTTGGCTGAGTATTTTGCAGAATCTTTCTCAATTTGGATTTGCTTTATGTTTTCTCATGATTATACTAAGAATATGGGTTTTGAGGATGATACCCCGTGGTATACATGAGAGGAATTTTTTTTTTGGTATAGGATTCAATGCCTTTAATGCTAATGTGATGATATGCATTATGAATACTCAAGAGGAAAAGCTATTTTTTTAAAGAAAATTTTTCAGGGAAAGACATCAAAAGAAATTTCTCTCATGTATTTGTTTTCTTACATGTTTTTAGCCTGATCATATTTTCTAATCAGATCTCCGAGTTCACTCTCAGTGTTTTAAATCTGGGTTGGCAGGAAAGTCTTTGGTCTTCTTTCTCTTAAGATCTCACTGCTCTTTCAGTAACACCTATGAGCCGCTCAGTGTGAGGAGCTGGAGCCGCCCAGATGATTGATCCAGTTCTCTATTTGCCATCTCACCTTTAGTTGGAGAGACCAAATATTGCAGACTGGAAAGAAATCAATTGGTCCTTTTTGGTGGATCATGGTGGCTTCCTATGATTGGGGGTACACCACAGCTACCTCCTACCCAAGCACCTTCCCACCGGGTAGTGCATCAAAATAAGTATAAGTCCCAGGCCACATTCTGCAACATGAACCAACTTTTATCAGCAAGTGGCTAAAAAACCAATCACTCAACCCACTTGGTAATTTTGGTGAAGTCCCCACTCTCAGTTCTTTCAGGTCCTCCCACAAACACCCTGTGAGATGGTTTCACTAGAGGCAAATTCAACTGTATCCTGACAATAGACCATCTACCTCAAATCAGATGACAGAAGCCTCCAATGAGTGGAAGATGCAAGGTTGAGTGGAGTTTAGATCTTAGATGCTTTCTAGTCTGTTTCTTTCATTGTCAATGAAAGAGAAGAGGTGCTACATAAGTCTTTCTAACCCAACATCTTGAACTTCACTCATTCAATAAGTGAAAACTTACTTCCCGCATTCCTTACTCAAAGAGCAAGTCCCCTGGTGCAGATTTAGATAAGAATATTTGAAGTTGCTACAGCCTCCTCTGGACTGAAGACCCCTAGATCCTATGTTAGGGCTTTCTAGTTGTTCACTAACCACCCCTGATGTGTGGACTCCTGATCAAGATACGTCAAACACTAACAAAAAGCTCCAGGTTGTGGATGCTTAATTAATTCACACACACACACACATATACATATCGTACTGTAGGAGAAAACATAACCCCCAAATTGACATAATTACAGTAGAGCCTCTGTAATTTGAGCACCCAAGGGGCTGTAACAAACTGATCAACATATGGAGGTGGTCAACATAAAAAACTAGACCTACTTGTACTGATACATGCACGTGGTGCATTTCCAGTCTACAAAATTTACATCAACTTAAGAAGGTGGTCAATGTAGGAAAGTCCTACTGTACACCATAGTGAAAGGAGCAGATATCTGTACAAAGCAGTCTGAGAACCCAAATATAGAGCTAGATGAGGAACTGGGTGAAGCTCCCAGTGATGGCATTAGGGAAAATCTGGAGGAGGAAGTCTTAAGTAGATCTCCAAAGGATGAACAGATATTCACCTGAAGTCAAGAGGAGAAAGGGATTCCAGATTCAGGAGCCACTAAGAAAAGGCAGAGGGCAGGAGAGAGCCTGTTATGCACATGGCTGGGATCTGAGAGGAGGGGTAAGGAGTAAAGGCTGGAGAGGGGAGGGGGTACACGTCTCAGAGGCCACCCAGAGGATTGTTGGGTGGAAAGCTGACTTTATCCTATAGGTAACAGCCATGAGATTTTACTTTTATTTTGTTTTGTTTTATTATTTTATTTATTTATTTATGTATTTTGAGACAGAGTCTCACTATGTCACCCTCTGTAGAGTACTATTGCGTCACAGCTCATAGCAACCTCAAACTCCTGGGCTTAAGTGATTCTCTTGCCTCAACCTCTCAAGTAGCTGGTACTATAGGTGCCCGCCACAATGCCTGGCATTTTTTTGTTGCAGTTGTCGTTGTTTTAGCAGGCCTAGGCTGGCTTGAACCTGCTGGCTTCCATGTATGTGGCTGGTGCCCTACTCACTGAGCTATAGGTACTGAGCTCATTATTTTATTTTTATTTCAGATTTATATGAGGGTACAAATGGTTAGGTTAGATTATTTGCACTTCTTAGCTAAAGTTGAAGTTGAATTTGAGCCCTTTACCCAGAGGGTATGCTGTGTACTCTTACATTATGCACCTTAGTTGAGAAGATTCTAAAGTATAGTCAGTTTGATGTTTTCCAACATTGTCTCTGGCAGCCATGTGGAGAGAAGAAGGGAGAAGGAATTGGAGCCAGGGTGACCAGTCAGAACTCACTGTAATGACTGTGGCAAGAGATACTGACCTCCACAGTTAGAAAGTGGTATAATAAAGGGCGGTGTCTGTGGCTCAAAAGAGTAGGGCGACAGCCCCATATACCGGAGGTGGCAGGTTCAAACCTGGCCCCAGCCAAAAACTGCAAAAAAATAAAATAAAAAATTCCTCTGCACCTATTAGATTGTTTCGTCCTCACAACCTCATAGGCAGCCACCA
This sequence comes from Loris lydekkerianus, assembly GCA_963574355.1. NCBI lineage: Eukaryota > Metazoa > Chordata > Mammalia > Primates > Lorisidae > Loris > Loris lydekkerianus. Next base: position 2,555 of record CAUYPK010025846.1, on the reverse strand, counting down.
TTATTATCTCTATTTTAGACATGAGGAATAAAATCCAGATACCATTGTCAGCAGAGATCAGTGAGAAGCTATTGTGAAGCGAAAGCCTGAACCAGGGCAGGGTCACCACTTTGGGTAGAGAATTGAGCCCCACTTTTGCCAGTTACTACAATTTAAAATGTTTATCTCCATCGGATTAAAGATGGTGGCCAAGTAACAGCTTCCCTGCAACTGGGCACAGTAAGTCTGGGGAGACAAGACTCCAGGCATCTCTGGCTGGTGGGATCTGCCTATAATCATCCCTTTGAGGATACAGGGAGCCAGCAAGGGACTTCCATACACCAAGAGGAGGACAAAAACAGTGGAAAACTGGCAAGTGGTTGCGTGTTCCATCGACCTAATCACACAAGCAACCGTAACTACGAGCAGCAGTGAGACTGCAAACTGAATGGCCTTACCTGTGAACTGTTTTGGTGTTCTTGGCACTCAGTTGAACTGCCTTGGGGAGAACTTGAGCAGGAGTGTGGAGAACTTTGGGCATTGTCTGGGGCCTCAGACTGAGCCACTGAGTTGGGCGCAAGAAGCCATTGTGAAAGAACTACCCCAGCAAGCTACGCCCTCAGCGTCCCAGAGCAAGGATCGGATGGGACAAAGTAACCTAGTGACTAAGCAGCCTAAAGGCGGGGACTGAGCTGCCTTACAGCCTTAATCCTTAGGGGCAGAATAAGACGGTTTTGGTACACTGGAGCCTTGGGCAGTTGCCCTGGGTAGAGTGCCGTGATGTCACAGCTCATAGCAACCTCAAACTCCTTGGCTTGGCGCCGCCCAGACCTCCATAACAGCTGTGCAGTGACCCCCAACCAGTGACTCTCACACACCGGGCCTCTGCATTCCCTGACCAGGAACTGCGGGAGCCACGCAACTCTGCGCCCTCCCTCCTATGTCCTCCCAGCCTACACACTAGCCTGTTCATCTGGCCAGAAACTCTGGTAGCTACGTGCCCTCTGGAGCCCTACCTGCCTCTGTGCAGAGCCCTTCTCCTGGCCAGAGACTTTTGTAGACTTGGGTTCTCTGTGCCAAAGTCACTGGGGGCCAGGCACTCCCAGAACTGTGTGCACCACCCCCAGCCCTGTTGCTGAATCTGGGTGTGTCACACACCAGACCTGCTTCCACAACCAGAACTCTCTAGCTAGAGCAGCCCCAGAGGAACTACACAGGGTCACTCCCTACAAAGATCCAGCAACAATAGAGTGATCCCGCTGGGGTCTAATCTTGGAGAGACACCTCCCCAACTCTGAGGACAGCCAGAGGCAACGGTGAAAAACAATCACGAGGCGAAATCAACAGAAAAACTCTGGCAATATGAATAATCAGAGTAGATCAACTGCCCCAAGGATCAATGGGGCAGAAACAGCACAAGACCCCATGCATAAACAAATAGCTGAGATGTCAGAAATTGAATTCAGGATCTGGATAGCAAATAAGATCGAATTAGAATTCCAAAAGTTATCTCAAGAATTTAATGGATTCAAAGACCAAATGACCAAAGATTTTGACACATTGGACAAGAAGTTGCATCCTTCAAAGATCTGAGAAACACAGTAGAATCCCTCAGTAACAGAATGGAGCAAGCAAAAGAAAGGATTTCTGACATTGAAGACAAAGTTTTCCAACGCTCCCAAACCCTCAAAGAGGAAGAGAAATGGAGAACAAAAACAGACCACTCTCTCAGAGAGCTCTGGGATAATTTGAAGAAAACCAATATTCGTCTTATAGGAATCCCCAAAAGTGATGAAGTGGCTTTACAAAGCACAGAGTCTCTTCTCCATGAGATTATGAAGGAGAACTTTCCAGACATGCCAAAAGATTCCGAAATTCAGATAGCAGACAGTTTGAGAACACCAGCATGACTCAACACAAATAAGACATCCGCCAGACAAATCATAATCAATTTCACTAAAGTTAATATGAAGGAGAAAATTCTGAAAGCTGCCAGATGAAAGAAAACCATTACCTACCCCCAAGGGGAAGAATATTAGAATAACTGCAGATCTCTCTGCTGAAACCTTTCAAGCTAGAAGAGGATAGTCATCGACTTTCAATCTCCTAAAACAAAATAACTTTCAACACAGGATCATGTACCCAGCTAAACTGAGCTTCATTTATGACAGAGAAATTAAATACTTAAACGACATTCACATGTAGAAGAAATTTGCCACAACTAAACCAGCTCTCCAGGACATTCTTAGACCTATTCTCCATAAAGATCAGCGTAATTCTCCACCACAAAAGTAAACCCACCCAAAAATTTTTTTGATCAAATTCCAACTTCCACAGTTGCAAAAGGAATAAAAACGTCCACCAGACTCTCGAAAGGCTTATCAATATTCTCAATTAATGTGAATGGTTTAAATTGTCCTCTAAAGAGGCACCTGTTGGCTGACTGGTTTCAAAAACTCAAGCCAGATATCTGCTGCATCCAAGAATTGCATCTTACATTAAAAGACAAATATAGACTCAAGGTGAAGGGATGGTCATCTACATTCCAGGCAAATGGAAAGCAGAAAAAAGCAGGC
>CAUYPK010025845.1:0-18977 GCA_963574355.1 Loris lydekkerianus | reverse complement strand
TGGATAGAGCTGGAACATATTCTTCTTAGTAAAGTATCTCAAGAATGGAAGAAAAAGTATCCAATGTACTCAGCCCTACTATGAAACTAATTTATGGCTTTCACATGAAAGCTATAACCCAGTTACAACCTAAGAATAGGGGGAAGGCAGAAAGGGAGGGGAGGGAGGGGGGAGGTGAGCAGAGGGAGGGGGATTGATGGGATTACACCTGCGGTGCATCTTACAAGGGCATATGTGAAACTTAGTAAGTGTGGAATATAAATGTCTTAGCACAATAACTAAGAAAATGCCAGGAATGCTATGCTAACCAGTGTGATGAAAATGTGTCAAACGGTCTATGAAACTAGTGTATGGTGCTCTGTGACCACATTAATGTACACTGCTATGATTTAATAAAAAAAAAATAATAAAAAAGTGGAAAAAACAATAAATGCATAGATAAGCTTTTTAAACAACTCAAAATTTCTTTCTCTAATAAAAAGAGTGTTGAAATCTGAACATTCATTTCTTAAACTGGAATATATATTATCTTCAATTAAAAAAAATAATAAATAAGTTTTAATGCTTTCAGGAGAATAAATTGGGATATCATTTATTACATTTTTCCCTGCTGTAATATTAGACTATATTTGGAATTTGGGGAAGGTGGTTTGATTTATCCATTTCACCTATTGTTTATGGCAAACTTTGTGCTAAAAACAGAGTGGAGAAAGATTTAAAAATTTAAAAAATCCATTGCCAGTCTACAAAACCTTACAGTTTAGAAAAGAAAAATAATGTTATTAGTGCCATAATGCAGGCAAGTAAAAAATATTTATGATTTCAAAGCCCAGAGGAGTTAGTGATAATTCTGGCAGAGAAAGTCAAGGAAAGCATCAACAACGATGTGATACTGGAATGAATTATGTTTTCATTGATGAGTAGAAAGTTTGACTATGTGTTCAATAGCTTTAATTATCATAATTTATTGATTGAACAATGTTCTTTCTATGTATTCATTTACCTGTCTTATGGTTTTACTTATAGAGGAAGCTGTTTTTAGCATACTTGCCTATGTGGCAACATCTATTTTTTAAACTTAAATTTTTTTTAAATGTTTGATTCCTTTTTAATAATAAGACTGCTTAAGATGACAACGTAAATGGTAAGCAATGTGAAAACAGAGCATAGAATTAACTAGAGAGACCTCCCACATGTATACAATTGAGACTATAGGATATACAGTCTTGATATTCAACTCCATCAATTTTGATATTTACTATTTCATGTTACATAATAACTTTTTTATAGAGAAATAACTAATTTAATAATTAAAATGTACGTATTCTATAATCATTGTTACATATTTCTTTTAATTTATGGTAGACTCAGAAACTGAGCAACAAACATTAAGACTACATAAGGAGCAAACATTTATTAAGACTCAGTAGTTGTTTTAATAGCTCTGTAGAGTGTGAAATGCAAGTACTGTAATTCAGTTACCTTAACATGTATGTTTTAGATGTTCTGACTTGCATTCCAATTATAGAGGGTTGCTAAATAGTGAAGTTCAGAGTAGACAGGGCTGATATTGAAATTATTATTTTTGTGTGTTATAAAAGTGTCACAGATCTATTCTGTGTTCCCCTTTTCCTAGTAGATAGCACAGTTGGGGTGTGGTTAGTTATAGCCATGTGACTACCATTTAGTCAACGGAATGTGTGACAGTTCCAGGCAATTAGATGTGAATTTACCTTCATGCTGCCTTTGACCTTCTGCAGGCTGGATAACACAGCCCTCGTAGCTAGTGAAACTACACAGAGGAAGAAGGTGCTTGAAGGTCCTGAATCAAGTGGAGAAAAGCCAGGCATTGTAGTTTGCATTTTCACAGCCCAAGGACCATCATTTGGACAGTTATATGAAGGGAAAAATAAAGTTCTGTTAACTTGGAAAGGTGTGTGTGTGTTTGTCTATTTTTTACCATAGCTCAGACCACCTGAATTAGTACAATTGTGTATGTATGGGTATAAGTGGAATTATATTGAGTCTAAAGAGATTATGTGTATCATATTTCAATTTTCAGAATTTTCAAGAATTTAACTCTTTTCTTAAATGTATTTTTAAAAACCTGCTTTTTGTTTTATTTTGCTTTTCTTTGATTTGCTTTGCTTCAAAGGAATCCCAGGTCCACTGATGCATGCAATGACTGAACAGGAGATGGGGTCATTCATTGGTTTTAAGTGATTTCACAAACTCAATTCAAGTAATTCATTACTAGCTTCTGACAGGACTTGTTCAAATTCCTTACCAAATAGACTGCTAGTTTTATATCCGTAGAGATTCAGTCCAACCAATGAAATATCACCTCTTTCTGTTACAGATTATAGTCTTTAGATCAATGTAAAGTACAGATTCACAGAATTTAAAAATAAAAAGTGAACTCATGATTATTCTTTCAACAGGGGAATCTGAAGTTTATATACTACATTTCGATAGAATAACCCCTAAAGATTTAGAATTTCAGCCAGCACTCTGGATGCATTTAGATTTTTCTAGAACATTTTACAAAATATTATGGTTAGCTATTTCATATTAAAAATAAACTTTAACTGGAGATTTTTAACCATTTTGTGGGTTCTGTATGAAGCATGGAATTGCAGTGGCACAGGAATTTTACAAATAAGGAGGTGAAAACAGCTTAACTAAACTTCTGAAATCTTCAAAAGGATTCTACTCTGGTTTCTAATGGAAGTGCTTACAGATTCTCAGTCATGGCAACATGGCTGGGCATTACATTTCATATTCATAAAATGGGCTTTTTTTTTTTTTTGTAAAAATGGCTGTGCATCCCCTGTCATAACAAAGAAGAATTGCCAACTATTTATTTCAGTGTTCCTAATTGTTGTCAGAACGTGACCTAAAACTCTGACATGGAATTTTTCAAAGTCAGGCTTATGCCAGGCACACGCATTTATCAACATTTATCCCACATTCACCTATGCAGCAGCACTTGTGAAGGTCTGTTTTTATTTAATTCTCAAGATTTTGTTGTTAATGGGAAAACTGTCTCATAAATTAGGGAAGTGCTCAATTACAAGCCTGACAGAGATTGATTTTGGTTCTGCTGCTGGTCACTACTTGAAAGTGAAGGCCATAGAAACCACAATTCTAACTAATGCTGGAGTCACTTTAGAGGTGTTCGTGGAACAAGTGTTCATTAATAGGTGGAAGAATGGTTGGCAACACATTTGTGTGTTGTTCTGTTTACAGCACTGAACTGCACTGAGTATTCCTTCTCTATGTAGTTACATACATTCATGTGGTAGAAAAATGGAGCTTTAAATTGCTTGCATATAGAATTTTTATATAAGTAACAAGACAAAAGTTTCAGCCATCTAATATGAAACAAGAAAATATATCATTGAAGATTTGAAATTATAGCCATCATATTGTAAATCCACAAAATAAAATGGACCACAACTGAAAAACAATAAGCACAAAATACAAACTTTAAAAACATACAAAACCCCCCCAACACATTAACAAGTGGTTAAATGTCATGAATTTTTTCCTGAAACTCATTAAAAGTGAGATTCGACCAACTAGAATTGTAAGAGAATTCCAATATAAAGAAATGCCTGAATTCTAAATCTTTGAGAGTGAAATTATAGCTGAGTTTTAAAAAATGATTTTACTTTGGGTTTAGGATAAACAAATCCATTTGTACAAGGTTTTTATTGATTTTTTTTGTTTTAATTTTCAAAATAACTGCATTGTATTACATGATTTCTTTGGAAAAAATGCAAGTATATTTACTGCCTCAAATAATAATGGATAAGGGCTATTTTGGATCACAAACTACATTTAATTGTAAACGTAAAATATTTCAAAACTATAACTGAAGTATTCGTGTTTGCTTTACTTCCGGGAAGATCCATTCCTACTATCCCAGCATAGCGCAGCTGGCATAACAGACTCTTTTCTCTAATGTCTTTAGATATTTTGACTATCACACAAAGGCATTTTGTTCTAGTTTTTGACAACAGATTACATTTTTTTCTGTAATTATATAGGGAAAAATAAGGTAAAAATTAAAAGATGAAGGATTTGGGCATAGTGAAGTCTTGAGGTCAAAGTGTCTCAATTAGGAAGCTTACTTAAGATATTTGGGAGATAAACAAAACATTCCCTAAGTCTGAGCCCTTTGACTTCCAGAATAATAAGGGGAACTTTAAAAAATAAGGGTATATTATTTGATTTTATGAACCTACGTAGCTATCATGAGGAGTACATTTAAGGAGTACATATGATTGAAGGCATGTATGTGTAAAATGGTATGTTCTGTGTCTGTTCTCCTTACCCTTTTCTTGCTAGGTAAGTTAAACATTTATTTTCATTCATTAGTTTCATTTCAAAATCTGAATAAGAAAAGTAAATACTTCAAACTTTTCTTCAAAAATCATATTTCATCTATAGTTTTAATAATACAAACAACATTAAATCAATTATTTATGTTTTTGAGGTTTTTGTTTGTTTTGGTTTGAAAATATAGCACTAGGATATTTGTGTGCAGTGTGGACAATAAAACTTAACAGTGTCTCCCTGGAACTGAAATACACAATTCAGACTTTTTCTGTGGGAAAGGAATAAAATCGGTTTTCGTAGGAGCAAATATAAACTGAAAGTGCTTTCAAGAGAAATAAAACCATAATACCCTAAAAGTTATAGTTTCTTTCTTTTTACAAGTAACAGCACAGGGTCTTGGGGTTGTTTTCCTGCTTTGCATTGTTTTCAAAGTCACCTAACGGCAAGAATGGAACATACGTTGAATAAAACAGTGTTGTACAGAATGGCCTCATGAAATAGCACATTTGTTAGAAGCCGAGTATGTGTATCACTATAGTTATTAAATTACGTTTTTTAAAAAACATTAGACAAATAACAGGAAATCACGCTGTGCAGCAGGATAATATAATAAGGTTCCAATTATAAGAGTTATGAACAATAAGTGAGCGTCTAAATGGCGAAGTTGAAAGTGGCCTTTTGTTGTAACTTAATGTTTTTACGGTTTCAAACTTAAAACACTGTTTCTTCAGCAGAAAAAAAAAATAGTATGTTTATTTATATGGTACATATAATTTTTCCCCCTATAAACTTATAGATTAATATTGTTAGAAAAAATGACTTTAAAGTTTAGTTTATTTATTTACAGCTGCATTGCAGCTTCTGGTGATGGAATGAATGTTTTAATGAAGGACCCGGGTCTTATGGCCTTCTTGGCCTGGTTCAATTTGCTAGAACACGACGTCAAGGGAAACTGAAAATGTGATGTCACACGGGCATTGGACAGAGTGGTATGATGACCAATACCCACACTATTGAACAGGACTATAGTGCATGGAAAAATTGCTAAAAATATTAGAAATTCTTAAATCTTTCAACTCCTTTTTCTCATTCTCATTCACTTAACATAACAATAATTAATTCTTAATTTGCCCTTTAATAACTTCTATGACCAGCAAAATTTTCAGCAATCATGTCAAATATCATTACCTCTCTGAAAGCATTCTTATTCTCATCACAATATGAAATTATTACAGTACAAAAGTCCTCTATGTAAGACTTATTTTTAGAAAATAATTATAAGTATCATTTATTTTATTTATTTTTATTTCAGATTAATATGATAATACAAATGATTAGGTTACATTGTTTGTGTTTCTAAGGTAAAGCTCAAGTACAGTTGGGTCCTTTATCCATGCGATGTGGTATGTACCCTGCGTGCACATTATGTGAGTGCTTAGCAACCCCTCTCACTCCTTCCCTTTCCCCTGTTTCTCCTTCCCCTTCCCCTCACTTGAATACACTAGTGTTTTTCTCTCATGTGGGCATATAGTTTTTTTTTTTTTTTTTTTTTTTTTTTTCTATTGGTTTCATATTAGTACTGAGTATATTGGATACTTGCTTTTCCATTTTTGTGATACTTTTAAGAAGAATGTGCTTCAACCCCATCCAGGTGAATACAAATATTATGAAATCTTCATCTTTTTGTGGCTGAATAATATTCCATGGTATACATATATCACAGTTTATTAATCCATTCATGGGTTGATGGGCAATTGGGTTGCTTCCGTGACTTGGCAATTGTGCATTGAGCTACATAAATATTCTAGTGTAAATGTCCTTGTGATAAAATGTATTTTTTTTTGTTCCTTCTGAGTAGATAAATTAGTAATGGGATTGTGGGATCTAATGGGAGGTCTACTTTTAGCTCTTTGAGGATTCTTCGTATTTTTTTTTCCATAGAAGTTGTATTAGTTTGCAATCCCACCCACAGTGTAAATGTGCTCCCTTCTCTCCACATTCACACCAGCATTTGCAGTTTTGGGACTTTGTGATATAAACTATTCTTACTGGGGTTAGGTGATATCTCAGAGTTGTTGTGATTTGCATTTCTCTGATGATTAGGGGTGATGGGCATTTTTTTGTGTGTTTCTTGGCCATTTGTTATCTTTGGAGAAGCCTACTTATAAATGGGATTGTTTGCTCTTTCTTACTGATTACTTTGAATTTTCTGTAGATTCTAGTTATCAGTCCTTTGTCAGATTCATAGCATGCAAACATCTTCTCCTATTCTGAAGGTTGTTTGTACCCTTGGCTGTGTGGAAGCTTTTTAGCTTGATCATGTCCCATTATTTATTTTTGGTGTTGCTTTAATTGCTTAGGGGATCTTCTTCATAAATTTTTTTCAGGCAGGTAGCAGCAAGAGTTTCCCTATACTTTCATCTAGTATTTTTATTTAATCTTTTTATAATTTAAGTAATTTAATATTTTAAGTAAATTTAAGTAATTAATATTTTATACAGCAAGAATCAATTTTTGTCATTGGTGAAAAGTGTAGGTACAGTTTCAATTTTCTATATGTTGCTAACCATTTCTCCCAGAACCATTTATTAAAGAGGGATTCTTTTCTCCAGTGCACACTCTTGTTTGGTTTTTCAAAGATATGATGGCTATATGCGACTGGATTCATCTGTAAGTTCTCTGTTCTATTCTACAGATATATATCTATATTTTTGTGCCAGTACCAGGATGTTCAGCAAATCTGGAGGCATCATGTTACTGGACTTCAGGTTATAACTATTGTTTTTGATCATTGATTCTGTGCCAGCCTTATGTTATTCCATTTCATTTCATTCAACATCCCCATGGGGGTGAATTGAGGTAACATCTATTGAAATTCTCATTTCACTGTGGGGAAGACTGGGACACACTAAGGTTAAGCAGCAAAGTAGTTAACAACCAAAAAGTAATGGAGCCAAGATTGCAATCCCAATCCAGATATTTCTCATTGCAAAGTTCATTCTCTTCTATCATTATACTATACTGTATTTAGTTTCAGGTATGAAATCAAATAGACATAATTCAAGGGTACTTTGGATCATAACACTCTGTGTTAGAGAAGCACTATTGCTCCAGATGCCCTTCAGGGTTGTTTACACAAATAAAACAAAACATAAAACAACAGAAAAGCCTCCGTGCTTTGGTTCTTCCTACATATAGAATGAGTAACTTATAATAAGAATCCTTAGCCCTCTATGAAAAATTGGGTGAATGATACAGATTGCATTACTGGTCCCACATTTCAACCATCAATGCTTTTGTCGTGGCCTTATCATGAGTATAGTCTATACCCCATCCATTGACTTTGAGTGTATATATGTGACTATGTGATCAGTAATAAATAGGTAGGGATAGCAAAAGTGATAGCAAGCCAGTTTGGGCTGGGGCCATGGCAGGTTTCACATGATTCTTCTTGTTGTCTTGCATCACTGCCATAAGAATAATATGCCCTGACTAGCCTGTTGGTTCTAAGAGGATGCAGAAGAAGCTGTTTAGTTGGACATAATCCAGAGCAGCTGCACTGCACAGCTTGTCCACAGACATGTGAATGATAATAGATGATTGTTGCTTTAAGCCACTGGGTTTGGAGGTAGTTTGCTATGCAACAAGGTCTGTGACTAACTCAGCATGTGTAGAGAAAGAATTACAGTGCTTAGCATTGATATAGCACATACTATTTTCAATATATAAACTATAGCATTGAATTGGCCAGAAAGACCTTGCCACCAGAATGCATTAATTCCTAATATGTCTGAAGTTTATCTTGATAAGAAAATAAAGCCATTGAGTTAATGATAATTAGAAACATGCTTTTCTGATCAAATGTAATCCTCTATCTGACATTATAATATTAAAGGAGTTGGATCAGAACTGAGTTAGCTCCTGGTGGAGTAATGTAGGTAGGAGGAAAAAGATGCTCTAATAGATAAGTTGGTTAACATATAACATTTCTTCCTTTAAAGAGGATTTATTAAAACTAAAGCAAGGACACCATTTTTTTTTCCCCAAGGAACCAATACCGTGAAATTGACAGGGCCTAAATAAGACACTGACATCATGCTCACCCCCCCATATATATCAGCTAGCTGTATCTTCCAGCTAGCTCACAGAAATTGCCAGCAGTTACTCTCCAGAGCTAGAACTGACATATTCTAGTTCCCAGAGTTCTCAGGATGAATTTGCATATGACCATAGCTTAAGTTCACAACGAGACAATAAAAGAAAAAGGACAGTCATGTTCAAGTCATTATGTTCAAAGTGCTACTTTTTAGAGTTGAGCTGTGATACTTTTAACTTGTGGCATGATGTTGGCTTGCCCTTCAATAAAGATCAGAAATCCTACTGAATGTCTTTGGTTAGCTTCCTAATTGCTCCAGCATGTAAAGGTTCATTACTATCTAAGCCTTCCTTTTTCTACCTCTCTTCTTTTCTTATTTAGAATGACTTTTATTCTTAGTTATCACCAAAAAATGTAAGTTATAGGGCATAAATTATGTCAGTTTTCTGCATTTCCATTTGGACACTTATTAACATTGAGAAGTTCTTCCTTTGGGAAGCTTCTCTAATGCAATCATACTTCATCACATCAGCTCTTGATTCCCAAATTCTTAGCCTTTTGTTTTCTACTGACTCCTTTATTATAAAGTGTGCTGACATATCTTCCACACTTATGCACTTCCCAACTCATTGTTCTCTCTCTAGGTATCTCCATGTGACTCTGTTTTAGAACCAGGTTTTTAGAAAGAATAGGTTAACTTCCAGTTCCACCCTTGCCAGTGACAATAGCATCAGATTGATTTTCTACTAAATACTACTACTAAAGTGGAACGAAATATATAACAAAACTATTTGGAAATGTTATGGGAGAACCAATGCAAGGAGAATTTGTGGGAATATAATTCTACAGGGAAGAGAACACACATAAGTAAGTTCTAACCCTTGCTTTTTATCAGGGCACAAATGTTTGCTATGAAAAAAAAATAGACTTTCTTCAAAAAGAGCAGTATGGGCAGAGGAGGAGTTTAAAGCTTGCTGGCTTTTATCCTTTACAGGCAGAAGTTAAGAACACAAAAACCACCTGACACAAAGAAGCAGGTGGGATGCCAAGAGAGGAGCAAAGGTATCAGAAGTTGTTAGGTGCTGGAGGTACTGGTTAGAGTGTACATTCTAGACTTCCAACAGGAAACCTCCAAATGCCATTGACACAACACTCATACTGATGGTTTTCCAGAAAAAACATGAAAGGAAGAAGATAGTAAAATAGCGTATTTAGAGTTCTTAAAAAAAAAAAAAAAGCACTGCCAACTTAAATTTCCAGCCATCGTGAATATGTTCTTTAAGGTAAAGGTAAAGAAAAAAGTGCAAACAAATCAAACATCAATCAACCAATGAATAGATAAAATAGAGTATATCTATGCAACAGAATGTTATTTAGCAACTAAAGGAATGAAGTTTTGATGCATGATAGGCATTCATCCTGCGAGTCCTCAAATTATCTACAAGAGAATATTAAATAAGTTTATAGCCAACTAATAATGACAAAATATAAATACAAATATATAAATAATATAAAAGTAATAAAAATAAATGATGGGACAAACTAAGAGTGGGACCAATGTAAAACAAATAAAAATGTTTAAATATAATTTTATTAGTATTACATGGAATATAAATTGAACACATAGTTAAGATTGTCAGATAATGAAAAGATCGTTTTATATATGCTTTTGATATTACACATATGTTTAATTTAAGGGGAAGTTAAACTTTAAGAAAAGTATTAACGACAAAAGTGCTGAGAGAAGAAAGCTAGGGCAGCTATATTAAGTACAGAAAAATGGAATATTAGTCAAAATTATTATAAGATATAAACAGGGATATTTGATAAAGAAAAAAGTTCAATTCAGCAGAAAGGTATAGTAATCTTACATTTGTATACACCCATTATAGTGACAAAATTTAAAAAGCAGAATTGTATGGAACCCAAAGGAGAGTTTGACAAATCTATAATCTTATTTAGAGATTTAAACAGGCCACTTTGAGTAATTATGAAAGAACTTCCCCTACTCAAAACTTAGCTAGCTTAACAGCGATTTGAACAACACAGCTACCCCGTTTGAACTTACGGTTATTTATCAAATACTATTTCCATCAATGGTGGCACACTGTAATGCCGGTGTTCTAATTTGGACAGACCAGAGCACAACGGAGTGGAAGGTAGGTGCAACATGTTTATTCAGCTCATGGCAGCTGATGAGCTACGTTACATGGGAGGTCGCCGTTTATCCAGCTCCACTCTATCTGGAGCTGGGGAGCTGGGGAGCTGGGATACATAGAAACTTCACAATTCACAATCTGCACGAAGGGAAAAGTCCTGTACACCTTTTATACCCAGGGGAACAAAAATGGCAACATGCCAAGCAGAAGCTACATGAGCATAACATCACTGTACACGGTTATGGCTATCTGGGAACACAGGGCTCCTTTCAGCAGGGCCATGCAGGAGAAGACCCAGATAACTTTATCTCATCCCACACGCAAGGCTGTGGGCGAGAAAGCCTGCACACCATTGTTGTCTGTCTCTACACATACCAATACTTTTTAAGTATACATGAATCATTTACCAAAGTAGACCATATACTGAAGCATAAAATATCCATACACTGCAAAAGAACATCCAAGGGATGTTCTATAATTTCAATAGAATTAACCCGAAGTTTATAATAAAAAAATAACTTGACAAATGGTCCAACATTGGACTGTTGAATGATATACTTCAAATAACGAACCAAAGAAGCTATAACATGGTAACAATAGTGTGGAGAAACTAAAACTTATAGTTCAAACATTCTTAAAGTGAAAGTAATAACTTTGCATAAATATATTAGGAAAGACAAAAGGTTGAAAATCACTCCTCTAAATTTCTGTACTGAGAGTCTAGGGCTGCACTGGCAATCACAAGTGGCAAATGAATGCTTGAAATGATCTTGGTGTAAATCTAGAAGTGGATTTTAATTTATATTTGTTCATTTAAATTAAATTTCAATACAAGTTCCACACTTACATTAACAACATTCAAGTGCTTGATGATAAACGAGAAATGTCCAGAAAGTATTCAGCCCTGTATGTCTATTTTTTATATTATATGGCTGGTTACCTTCTAGTCATCCCTTGTATGTGCCAAGTGGCTACTGAATTGTAGATTTAGAACCTTATCATCATCACATATTTAATAGCTCAGCTGCTAAATATACTATTTAATAGCTCAGCTACTAAATATTCTATTCTAAATATTCTATTTAGCAACTGAGCTATTAAAAAATGTCAAATTCAACACAAAAATTATTGAAGGAAGAAACCAATATAAATAGGGACAGAAATCACTGATACAGAATGTACGCAATACAGAAGATAAATACACAACTTGGCTCTTAGAAAAAAATTAATAATGTTAAACATTTAGTAGGACTAATTTGGAAAAATTTATAGGAAACAATTTGTTAACATTAAAAATGAAATACTGGACATAATTATAGGTCTTTAATGGCACTTAAAGATACTAAGAAAAACTTTATGCTCATAAATCTCTCACTAAGGAGAAATAGTCACATGTTTTTCAAATCATATGTCAATATGATACAAGAAGAATTGAAAAGCTGAAGACTCCTATACCTATGATAAAAAATGATTCTGGTTTTAGAATCTATCCCATAAAGAAAAATCCAGACCCAGATGATTTTAAAAGTGAATTCTTCAAAATAATTAAAAGAGAAAAATTAAAATTATCAATGTTATGCATCATCTTCAGTTCTGCTTATGTAGCCACTGTAACTTTGTTACTGAAATCTGACGTGAAGTATTCAGATAGGAGCATTAAAGACCAACCCCTTTGATGTGTATATGTCAAGTATAGTTGCAAAATTATTAAATAAAATATAAAAATATGGAATCTGCCAATTTACAGAAACATAACTATATACGTATATTCTATTTTTTCCATTACACATATAATAACTTGATTTTTTACTAAGAAATTAAAATGAGTTTAACATTAGAAAATCAACTGATATAATATGTTATTAATAAAAAAATCAAACACATCAATAAGTGTTTAGAAAGAAAGCATTACAAAATTTCAATATTTATTTATCATTGAAAAACCTCTTCATTATATCACATTAGCCACAATAAGTGATTATGTAGCAAACTGATAAAAATGAAAAAAGTAATAAAAATATTTTATTAATTTAAAAGAAGTCAATTAAACAGAAATAATAGAGCTAAAATGTGAACTGAATAGAAAAATTGCATAAACTAT
The DNA here is from genome assembly GCA_963574355.1 of Loris lydekkerianus. NCBI lineage: Eukaryota > Metazoa > Chordata > Mammalia > Primates > Lorisidae > Loris > Loris lydekkerianus. Next base: position 6,277 of record CAUYPK010025845.1, on the reverse strand, counting down.
AAATTGAATAAATAACTAAATTTTTATGGATAGGAAAATCTGCTACTTATAAAATATCTCTTCTACCCAAGCTGCTCTAAAGATTTTATACCATACCCTAAAAATGTACCTAGCAGTTTAAGTTGTGTGTACAGACCATATTTCTTGTATTTATATTGACAAGCAAAGGAACAAACATAGCTAATGCAATATTAAAAAATCAATGAAGAGGGCAGTGCTTGTGGCTCAAAGGTGTGTAGCACCGGCCCCACATGCCAGAGGTGGCAGATTCAAACCCAGCCCTGACCAAAAACTGCAAAAAAAAAAAAATCAGTGAAGGAAAGCATAAGTTAGAGAGTTATTACAACTTATAAATTTGCCTTATTGTATTGGTACAAGAATAGACAAACAGACAAAGAAATCAACGTAGGAAATATGGAAATAGACTCTCCCACATGCTCTTTTATAACAAAGATGACTGTGAAACAGCAGTTTGTTTCCTATAATGGTGCTGCTTTTCTTGGATAGCTATATGAAAGACATTTTAAATTTTTATCTACACATTATGCAATGGACAAAAATCAACTACAGATGGATTGTAGACTTTTATGTAAAAAGAAAATTATAAAGTTGTTAGAAGTAAAGCGAAGGCTATATTCATAAGCTTGAGCTGGGCAGAGATAGAATAAACAGAAAGCAAGAATACTAAAAGTTGAACTTTTAAGGATAAAATTAAAAATTTATCTTTATCAAAACACCATTAAAAGCTGGAAAGACAAGGAATGATATAGGAGAATATATTTATAATTCATATATTGAAAAAGTACATATTCAGAATATATACTGAACACCAAGAAATCAATAATAAAAGGATATAAAAGCAAGTAGAAAAACAGTCAAGAGATTTGAATGTGCCTTTTATCAATGAACAGTAATCTGCTTTGTTGTCAGAGAGATACGTATGAAAACTGAGTGAAATCACAATGAATAGAGCATACAACTTCTAGCCTGGCTGAAATGAAAAAGATGGAAAACACAAATGTTAATGAAAATACAGAGCGATTCTCATACATTGATGGTGGAAGTACATGTTAGTGCAATTTACTTTGGAAAACTTGGACATTTCTCCAGTAAATCCAAATATATGCCCATATTATGATCTAAAATTTCATTTTTAGATGTATACCCAAGAGAAATGGGTACATAGCTCCCAAAAGACAGTCACACGAATGTTAACAGCATCCATTCATTGTACTAGTTCAGAACTGGTAATAAGTACAATCACTAAGAATTATTCATTAATAGTGACTAAAAATTGTGGCTAAAAGTTTTGAATATGGTCATAAAATGTAACACAAAGGAACAAATTGTACCTACATGCAACACCATGGATGAATTTTGCAGTCAATGTTTGAGAGAAAGAAACTACATACAAAATGACATGTTTCATGTGATCTCATTGTATGAGAATAAGAACAGCTAGTAGTTAGTATAGTGGGTGTATTCTTGGGATGGTAGGTTTTGAGGGGGAGGAGACACAAGGAATCTTTCATCAAACCCAGGACCTGCAGCGTGGTGTGATTTTTACCACATTTTTTAAATCTTACTGCTACTGCTACATATCTGCTGCAACCAGGTGTACCCCTTACCATTTCACGGAACATGACTCTACTAATTAGGTTCATCAGAAATGACCCTCTTGCAATGGGTATTTTAATGTTCCAAATACTCCTTAACTTTGGTGATGTACTTAGAATCATTTACTATAATTGCCTTCCTCACCACTTCTGACACAGAATATCACAGACTCTGCTGCCTCCCCTTTTCTAAATGCTTTTGCACTGAGTTAGATTTGTCTTTTGTTATCACTTAAGTTGCCTTTTGTACATTATTGTTAAAATCCCTATTCTAGCCATATGGATTACAATGGATTTGATATGAACAAGTGAGTTAGAAAAATGGGCCTTTATTTTTCTTGTCTGAATCAGTTCTACTCCAGGGAAGATGCCCTTAGACATGGACAGAGAGCCATATTTCGTATTTTTCCTCCCTCATTGGGTGGGACCTTTGATGCAGAGCTCCACCTGGAAAAGTCTTCCTTGGGATACTTTGCATGGAATAAGCTCAACAAAATCCAACTCATTATACACAAAGTCTCAATTCATTTGGGGCATCTGCTTCCTTCGTGTATCTTGCACCTCCCTTAGGGCAGCTGATGCATTGTAGGTAAAGTGTTTGCATGCCTTACTTCAGTAATAAATTAAGTGACAGCGTAAAATTCAAATTTAGGAAAATTGAAATGCCTAGAGTTTTCTAAATTTAGAGGATTTATATAGCATGAAAAAAAAGTTGATATTTGTCCTATGGACTAAGTATTTGCCTAAATTAAATACCTAAAACCCCTAGAATTTCATTTGTATTTATTCAGTTCATATTTAGCATATTATTCGTACACATCAATGACTAATATTACTATTTTACAAATAAAGTAATTAAGCACTATATCTGCTATATCTGTCTCAGTCTGTGTTATTTTATGAATTCTATAGTTTACATTTTTTGAGGAACTGTTGGGAACACTCAAGTAGGGCAATACCATCATCTGTTTTCAGATGCTACAGCAAAAATGTTCCAAGCAAAATTTACTACTTCATCTTCAATGTTCCTTCCTAAAGATGCAACACTATAGTCATTGACATGAAAATGGCATAGACATAGAAATTCTGGATATTTCACAATATTTAAAAATCTATATTTTGAATTTCATTTCTGTAGCATTGATACCAATAAAATACGTATTTTTAATTTCAAAAACACCGCATAATTTCATACAAGCATATTTATTGTACAACACATCCCCATATACAATGTACCATATACAGGAGTAAATGAATTATCACTTCTGCTGTTAAGGCTTTCCTTCTCAAGGGAAAGAGAAAGAGAGAAATAAAAACAGAGATCTGAGCTGATGTACAGAAATGGCTTAGACTGACTTTCTGTAACACTCCCTATCAGCAGTGGACACCCAACACATCATACCACCACCAGGTGTAAGAAACTATAGCAAATACTTATTAAAAGAGGAAGACCACTTAATTAACAGTCTGGAATAATTCTGTTGGTTGGATGCTTTTCAGGTTTAGATTCTTGATAAAGTAAGTTCTGAAAAACAAATAGTAAGGGAGTCTCTTCATTTAACACTCCATAGCTTGCTTTCCCCCACCCCCAATATTCATCAAACAAGGAAACTTGTTTTAGTGAATGTTTGCTGCATTTGATACTTGTGTATTTATCTAGCACGTGACCTCTCAGGAGGGATTCAGGCCTTAGTGTCACTACTGGGGCTCTTCATTCACATTGGCTCTTCCTTTGCCTTTGTGTTGGGATACATGTGTGATACAGATTCACTGTGAAATTATTTCATACTTGCTCCCTCTCTTTTCTTTAACTTCTTTTTTCACTTCTACTTCTCAGTTTCAGGATTCTCAGTCCCCTTCTGTAGAAAAACTACAGCAACTTCTCCTCTCTAAAAGTTTTACAGTTTCTGTTGTATTCAGACAGAATTGTAGTGAGCCACAGATGTGAGAGTTGAAGATTTAGAGTAATTTGGAAGATTCTTTTCTATCCTGTTGTCTCAGGAAAATATCCCATCTATCCACTCTCAGAAACTCAGTCTTTCCCCTGTTAGTATAATTTATCAAAAATAATGGTTTTTTGCTCCTGAATGAAAAAGAACAAAGAGAGAAATGAAGAAGATAATAAAAGCTAAGACACAATTTTTTCTTTGTCAGCTTATATGAAGAAAATGGAGTTTCAGAAAGAAGTTTGCTTAAGGGTCAAATAATGGAATGTTTGTATGCAGAATAGTTTTTCTTATCTACTTAATCTTTAAACAGTAATTACAATTATGTTTAGTTAATTGACTTGTGTTTTATATGGAAAAATACAGTCACTTCATTTATAAATAGGTTATTTTGGTTTGTCTGACTTGATGACACTGATAATTTAAAATTTAGGAATAAAGTAAAATATTCCCAATTGAAACAAAGACATAAGAGACAATTTTGGTTATTTATTTTTTTGTACTTTTCATATTGTTTTGGTTTTGCTTTATATCTTTTTTGAATATTATTTAATATTTTTAGGGGAGGAATAAAAATACTATTACTTACACTGACAATGAGAATTTAGTCTATGTTGTTGAAGAAGAGAGGGATAAATGCAAAGATATTGTAAAGGCAGACAGATTTAAAAATGGATTATGTAAAGAAAGAAACAGTCATCTTGCCTGAGAGACTGGGGAAACAGGAAGAGGAATAATTTGAAGGAAAAACATTTTCCAGATCTCACATGCTGCACAGTATTCCATGTTATACATATGCCATAATTTATTAATCCATTCTTGGGTCAATGTGCACTTGAGCTTCTTCCAAGACTTGGCAATTACGAATTGAGCTGCAATGTACAATCTGGCACAAAGATTTTGTTGCCAAGTGATTTTTTTGTCTTTTAGATATACACCTAGTAGAAGAATTGCAGGATCAAATGGCACATCTACTTTTAGATCCCTGAGTGTTCTCCAAACTTCTTTCTAAAAGGAACCTACTAGCTTGCCTTTCCACCAGCAGTGAAGAAGTGTTTCCTTTGATCCACATCCATGCCAACATCTGTAGTTTGGGGATTTTGTGATGTGGGCTACTCTTACTGGAGTTAGATGATATCTCAAAATGGTTTTGGTTTCCATTTCTATGATGATTAAGGATGATGAGCATTTTTTCATGTGTCTGTAGATTGTGTGCCTGTCTTCTTCAGAGAAACTTCTTTTCATGTCTCTTGACTACAATGAAATAGGATCACTTGTTCTTTTCTTATTAATAAAATTGAGTTGTCTTGTAGATTCTGATTATTAGACCTTTGTCAGAAGTATGACCTGCAAAAATCCTCTCCTGAGGGCTGTCTACTTGCTTTGCTTACTGCATTCTTGGCAGTGCAAAAACTTTTTAGTTTGATCAGATCCCAGTAGTGAATTTTGATGTTGCTTCAATTGCCTGGCAGATCCTCCTCATAAAGTATTCTCACAGGTCAATTTTTTCAAGTGTTTCCCCTGCACTCTCTCCAAGAATTTTTATAGTTTCATGTCTTAAGTTTAAGTCCTTTAACCAGTGAGAGTCAATGTTTGTGAGAGGAGAAAGGTGTGGGTCCAGTTTTATTCTTCTACATGTCGCCAGGAAATTCACCCAGCACCATTTGTTAAATTGAAAATCTTTCCCCCAGTTTATATTTTTTATATGCTTACCAAAGATCAAATGATGATAAGTGTCTGGGTTTATCCTTTCCTTTTCAATTCTGTTCCATACATCTTTCTCTCTATTTTTGTGCCAGTACCATGCTGTTTTGATCACTATAGATTTATAGTATAGTCTGAAGTTTGGTAGTATGATTCCTCCTGATTTGTTTTATTTATGAGTAATGTCTTGGCTATTTGAGGTTTTTTTATGTTTCCATATAAAACAAAGTACTTCCCCCACCCCCCAGATTTTAAAGTATGATAGAGGTACTTTAATAGGAATTACATTAAATCTGTAGATTGTGTTGAGAAGTATAGACATTTTAACAATGTTGATTCTTCCCAGCCATGAGCATAGTATATTTTTCTATTTGTTAACATCTTCATCTATTCCTTTTTTCAGAGTTTCATAGTTCTCTTTATAGAGATCTTTCACGTCCTTTGTTAGGTTAAATTCCCAGATGTTTCATCTTCCTTGGCACTATTGTAAAGGGAATAGAATCCTTAATTGTCTTTTCACCTTGACTATTGCTGATATATATATATATATCAGCATATATATATGCTACCTATTTGTAAGTATTGATTTTGTATCCTAAGATGCTGCTGTATTCCTTGATCACTTCTAGGAGTTTTGTAGTTGAGTCCCGGGGGTTTTCCAGATATACAATCGTATCATCTGTGAAGAGTGACAGTTTCATCTCCTCTGATGTTATTTGCATACCCTTGATTGCCTTCTCTTGCTTGATTACAATGGATAAGACTTCCATTACAATGTTAAAAAGCAGTAGAGACAATGGGCATTGTTGCCTCGTTCCTGATCTGAGTGGAAATGATTTCAATTTTACTCCTTTCACTATGATCTTGGCTGTGGGTTTGCTGTAGATGACCTCTATCAGTTTAAGAAATATTCCTTCTATACCTATTTTCTTAGGAATTCTGATCAAGAAAGGAAGCTGGATATTATCAAGAGATTTTTCTGCATCATTTGAGAGAATCATATGGTCTTTG
>CAUYPK010025842.1:0-35695 GCA_963574355.1 Loris lydekkerianus | reverse complement strand
ATAAAAACTTCTTTTAAAAAAAAATAAATAAAAAAAAATCAGTTTTTTTTTTTTTTTTTTTTTTTTTTTTTTTTATAAGAGGAGCAATGAAGCAAGGGCAGCAGTCTGGGGAGCCCAACCTACATGCTGGCTGGTCCCTTCCCACACATTTATGTAGCTGCAGCACACAATTCCTCAAATTAGTGGAACACATTTTGAAAATCCATGTAATCATATGATCTTTAAATTTCTTCACAATTCCAAAATAATATAATTTTCAAACTCAATCTGCAAATTGATATTTGTGTGTTACAGCATTGAAAATCATATCATCTACCTTAGAAAAATATATAATATATAGATATAAAAGGTTTAACTCTATTCTCAGAAGGATTCTAAGGGAAAAATCCCATGTTTCATACTGAAGCCACCAATTTAAGTATCTCATAAAACAGCTCTATAAAACCAAACACTTCATCTTTGAGAAATAAATGAATTGATAAAAGACCACATAACCTCCTCAATGTTCAAATATTGCAATAATATTTTAGTTAAATATTAATTCCTTTACCCATCCCTATATATTTCACTGAGGAAATGAGAAAAAATAATTTTTTATAACTATGAAGGCAAAATGCGCTTAAATGATTTTCACTTCCCAGCTTCAGTAATCAGAAAATGAAGAACACTTTAATTTCCTTCAGCACACATAATATACAACCATAGACCCTTGCAGTCACAGTCTATAGAAATAAAAAAAAAAAAAAAAAAAAGAATGAGACAGAAGACAAAAGTTCTACTAAATAGTTAATTGCCCAGAAAAACAAAACCCTGCAGGAGAAGGTCTTCACAAGGGGCCGTTTTCTTTGCCAGTTCCTGAAATGGATTTGATGGTTGGGGGAGCAGGAGTAATGGGCTTTCTCCGTGACTAATTTCTAATACCCTTTATAAGTATTTCTAACTACCTAAAATAAAAGAAATGAATAAAAGCAAACTTTTAGTAATCCCCAAAGGACTCAAAGTGAAATTATCGCAGCAGTTACCTTATATAGACTCTGTGACACAGTTCCCCTTTCGCAAAAATACTTCGCGCAGTTCATTACTTTCCAACAGTACCGTGCGGAGACCTATTTTATAACACTTCAGGGAAGTTAATGTACTAGGTCTTGAAAGGTCTTTCTGGAACGTGAAGTAACTTGTGCTTTTCTTCTCGGACATAGTGTTAACTCTCGCGCTGTCTTGCAGGTCCGTGGGGCCGATGCATGGGCGATGAGTGCGGCCCGGGAGGCATCCAAACCAGGGCCGTGTGGTGCGCGCACGTGGAGGGCTGGACCACGCTGCACACTAACTGCAAGCCGGCCCAGAGACCCAATAACCAGCAAAACTGTTTCAAAGTCTGTGACTGGCACAAAGAGTTGTACGATTGGAGGCTGGGGCCCTGGAATCAGTGTCAGCCGGTGATTTCAAAAAGCCTGGAGAAACCCCTTGAGTGCGTCAAGGGAGAAGAAGGCATTCAGGTGAGAGAGATAACGTGCATCCAGAAGGACAGAGACATTCCCGCCGAGGATATCATCTGCGAGTACTTTGAGCCCAAGCCTCTGCTGGAGCAGGCCTGCCTCATCCCTTGCCAGCAGGACTGCATCGTGTCTGAGTTCTCCGCTTGGTCGGAATGCTCCAAGACGTGCGGCAGCGGGCTGCAGCACCGCACGCGTCACGTCGTGGCGCCCCCGCAGTTCGGCGGCTCCGGCTGTCCCAACCTGACCGAGTTTCAGGTGTGCCAGTCCAGTCCGTGCGAGGCGGACGAGCTCCTGTACAGCCTGCACGTGGGGCCCTGGAGCACGTGTTCAGTGCCCCACTCACGACAAGTCAGACAAGCCAGGAGACGTGGGAAGAATAAAGATCGGGACAAAGACCGAGGCAAAGGAGTCAAGGATCCAGAGGCCCGTGAACTTATTAAGAAAAAGAGAAACAGAAACAGACAGAACCGGCAGGAGAACAAATACTGGGACATCCAGATTGGATACCAGACCAGGGAGGTTACCTGCATTAACAAGACGGGAAAAGCTGCTGATTTGAGGTAACATTTTATTACCGTTAACTATAAATGTCAGTCTGTCAAGACCGTGAGTAGTTAAGCTGTACTAACTCCTGGAATACGTAGTGAACAACCTAGGACAAGCTACCCGCCAATTGAAGACTTCTGAGCTGCGTGGGGTTCTTGGTGGTGTTTCTACCGTGTTAATGTTTAGGCCTTATACTACTTCAGTTAATTTCAGTTTTCCTTTCAGTCTAGAGAGCCTGAGCGATTTGAGAAATACTGCTTCTTCTCCGGGTGATCGTGCTGTTCCCCCTTATAATAGAAAAATATATATATATTTTTTTTCTTAGAGGCTACTGTTGGGATTTTGAATTCAGATACTTCAGTGAGTTAATAGAATAAGGCACACTTGTAATCTCTCCAGGTTCAAAACATTTTCAGAATTACCCTATAAACAAAATCGGCTCTAAACAACAACCCAGGGAGCTATAACTAAGAATAATTTTCTTGCGCATTTTCTATAATGGAATAGCTCCCTCCAGAGAAGAAAATGGGAATCAGCAGAAAGTAAGGTAAGTAGAGGATATTTAATCCTGAGTAGCCTAGTTTAGAAAACATGTAATTAATTGGCTGCATTTTCTAGACAGAAATTATTTGACAGATTCTCTTTGGGTGCATAATGACGAAGTTATGAACGACTATTTCATGTATGATTTACTTGTTGTGAAAATAATATTCATAGAGGATTACCTAAAGGACATGTTTTCTGAATGTTCTGAATTTTGCTCTTGGATAAACCAGACCATCAAGGAGTGGCTTATCTAACTCATTTGCATAATTACTTTTCTGAAATATTTATGCAGTTATGATTGAGACCGAACTAAGAGAAATTATAGTAACATCACTCAGAATTTTATATCTTATTTATTGTAGAAATGACATTCAGAGTGTCACCCCCTCCATCATGCGGTCTGTTTATGATAAATATCACTGAATCAGCCCTAGTGCTACTGGTGAGCAGCTGGATTAATTTTCTTATGGCCACTGGAATTATTTGAACAGACCACATTTCCCTTTTTATTTTGTCTGTTGAGAGCCTAAACAGGGCCGTGTGACATGCATGTTATTCATTAATATATCTCATTGTCTTTTTTTCTTCTCAGCCTCATTTTTTCTTCACTCATTCTTGTATAGTGATTTTGCTATGTGTGCATTTTGAAATCTGGTATTGAGCCTTTTTAGAGTATGGTATGATTTAATAGATTAATAAATGAATCCGTTAATTCATCTAAGATGACTTCCTCTCATCATAGCATATTGTTGCTATATTTAGGATATTTGGTACTCTCTCTCCTCTTTGTACTCATCCAATTGTATTTTATTTCAGCCGTATAATATTTGCTCTTTCTGCATTCAGGACCCATCATTTCCTCAGACCTTGCTAATGGTTATCCATTCTGCCATCTTTCTTTTCCAGCTCTGTACAATGCTATAAGACTCTACACATGTGTGTGTATGTGTGTGAGTGTACGTTTGATTCTGTGTCATGCACTTTTTCAACTCAATCTCCACTTTATTCTCTGCAAACTATCCTTATTCAGGTGATTTCCTGATCTCTTTTCCTGAAGTATTATAGTTGAATTAATTACTTGACTCCTATTAAATAGTTGTTTGAGCCTCCAAGGCAACTTGAGTTTTCTCTTCCTGCCATTGGATTAGCATGCAGTAGATACTTAATTTAATGTTGATTTCTTGCAAAAAGAGTAATTAAAATAGTAGCTATCATTGCATAGAGCCTAATATTCCCATCTAATTGTTGGTTTAAGGAAATATATTTTAAAATATGGATAGTATTTGTCAGGTGTACTACTAGAAATGTCATATACCATGTATAATTACTTTAATCAAAATAGTTGCATGTACAAGATGACTTATTAAGGTATAGATTAAACTTTATGTAAAACAACACAATTGGTTATTAATAGTTTTTTAAATATGAATTAGTATGTCTGAATAAGAAAGTTAAGGTCCTTTGAAGAAGAGACCAAAAAATCGGGTATTTTGACCTATTTTTTCCAAATATTACTCCATGTTACCAGTAAAGCCAATGAAGTGAAGAATGAATCTGTTGCATCACTAAAGCACAGGGCCACAAACCAGAAACTTGATTAAATTTAAAATGTTTTATCTCGCACCAAATTCAAAAACTACTTTATTACGTAGAGAACAAAAATTATTTACGAAGGCTCACAAAAGACCTATTAGCAAAAGAATTTAGCTAAATAAACAAAAGAATCTTAGGAAATCAGTCATAGGCAAGTAAAAATAATTTTAGTAGAGTTACTGTGGAAATGTCCAAGTTAAAGAAGATAGATCTGCCCTATTTTCTGCTTTCAAACAGACCAAAATCTATGACAATGGAAAGCACAAACAAAAGTTTATTTTTTATGGCAATAGGAAATGTTTCCAAACAATAATTGATACAGAAATTTCGTCAATGTGGTGAAGATTAGAACTATCTGCATGAGGAGACGTATGGGGCATTACTTCTTGTAGGCTTTCGTGAACACTCAAAATATTTCAGAATAGCCAGAGCTTTCTGAGAGGACAAGTCAGTTACACCTCCTTGATATGGCATGGTCTGTGTCAGTGGAAAGGGCTGAGTAAGCACACTTGTGTCCTGTTTGAAATCAGACTTGCATAATAGGCAGGACTGAAGAAGGAAACCCAGTATGCTATTATTGGGAACAAAAAGACTCAGTTTGACAGATTGAGGGATGCAAGTTTTGACAACAAGTATGAAACAATTCCAAATCATTACACACACACAGGGACTTGGAGACTTCACTATGAACCAGTGACTTCCAGCTAGGCTTGAGTAGAGTTTACCCAGGCTGAGAGTTTGTAGGAAAACATGCCAAACATTTCCCTAGGAAACCAAAAATATTAAAGGACATATAGTTTTCTAAACTCAAAAGAGAAAGAGTGTCTGTATTCAAAGAAGAGATAAAATGAGTTTAAAAGTGATATGGCAGAGCTCAGAAAAGAAATGGAAGAGAATTAGAAAACAAAATTATAAATATAATCATAAGCAGCAACAAGTGGAAAAATCATTGGTACTAAGAAGAATCAGTGATATAGAGAACAGTTTGAAAACATTAAGTAAATTAGTAATTTTTAAAGATACAATGGAAATGGAAACAAAGAAGATTACCGTATGACATTCTGATGTTTCTGTAGATAGAACCAAAAAATTTTTTAAAAAATGAAATGCAAAGATAAGACTGTCCTAAAATTAAGAAAGAGTTTAATCCACACGTTGAAATTGTATGGGCCAATGTTACGCTAGAAGAAGTTGAACCAGTGAACTGAGGAAAGTTACTGATACAGGTCAATTTTTATAGTGAGAGATGCCGAGATATAAACCTGAAAGTCAGCATAATGCTCAGTTGCTAAACATTAGAAGCATTCCCTTTAAATTTTTTTAAGAAAAGAAACAAGATAGCACATTATCTCCACTGTGAGTTAATATGGATCTGTTAAGGGCAAGTCAATATACCTAAAAAAAAAAAAAATGAATATTGGAAAGCAGGTTGCCAAATTAAGATTTTTTTCTCCAAATGTTTTCTACTGGAAAACTCAATAGAATCAATTGAAAATATATTATAAGCAATAAAAATATTTAAATGATAGGTGAACACAAAGATAACATCAAAAAATTAATATATTCCCTTGTTGCAAACAATATGTTATATATTAGCATTGGGGAAAAAATATTAAAATATCTAATTTATAATAGAAAGCAAAACAAAACAAAAAAAGCTTAACTATAAAAGTAGTTCTTCACTTAACACCAGCCTTGAAAAAGTAGGAACATACATAAATGTATAATTGTTTAGAATGTTTAGTTAAAGTATGAGGTCTGACAATTAAGTTTGCGAACTTCCCTCCATGATCTTAAATTTGGTAACAATGTACAAAAAAATTCAGTAAGGTTTCATAACTTTGGCATATCAGTGACTCAGAGTTGTGTTCATGTAGACATGTGGCAGTGTCTTCCTGAGTAGCATGCGTCATTTTTATTGTGTGTTTTTGTGTGCTGTATGCCAGCTCTGATGGTCATTCCAGAAAAAGAGTTCCAAATTGCTTTGAAGGGTAGACTAGGTGCTGGTGTGGGTATGTAGCTTCCCAAGGGAAGTACTTTAAAGGTGACTGTCCTGATACTGAGCCATGAGGTATGTAGCACTTTTTCTAGGATGAGTTTGAAACTTAATTGTCAGACCTAATTGTACCTACATTGTTACTATAATCTTCAGAGGGAAAAATAAACATATAAAATAAACCAGGAAAACACTGAAAAATAAAAAGAGAGAGGAAATAGTAACTTCACAAGATAATTAAATGCATTATATCACAAATTATTAGGCAAAAATACATTAGGCACAATAAACCACTCTTATCATTTCTAGAAAATTGTGTGTCTGGGTAGGGAACTGCTTGCCAGTTAATTTCCCAGATACCAGAGAAGGCCCAACTCTTCGAGCAGGCCTTTCTAAGGACAGAAGTCTCAGTCTGATGTATTAAATCTTACATGAAATGTTGAATGAAATTTATAGGAGGCTGTTGGTCTGTACTGAGCTCCTGCACTAGGCTTCCACAGACCAAACCAGAATGGAATTACTTGTGCTAAAGTTCCATATCATCAAGCTGAAACGAAGTTGTTTATGTGATCTTCTGAGAAATCAGGAGACAGAGAGAGATAATAGCCAAATCTGTAAAGGGGCCAGTCCTATACAGCATGATAAGGAAGTTCCGTCTGCTTTCCCCTTTATGAGAATGGTAAATCTGAAATGAGCAATCCCAGTTTTGTTTTCTGTTTCTGCTTTCTTCAGACTTTTCTATATATAAAATTAAACTCCTTTACTGAACTCCTCAGCACATACATTCTATTTTATGGAATAAAGCATTGTCCAATTCTGGATAACAAATAAAACCAATTTAGATCATTAAGCTACTGATAAGTGTGTTTTCTGACATATAGAATGTCATGTGCTTATTACCAAATGAGGTTGAATTAAATATGAGGGAGTAAAGGCAGTTGTACTCCTCTCCTCTAGTTGAAATCCACCAGAAACACTAATAAGGGAAATAAACACTTCTAGCTACAGTAAACAAAGAAAAATAGAAAGATGAAAAAAGAAAATTTCCATACGATAAATCTGGTCTCACAGATGAAGTCAGGACCTGAAGCATGAAAGAGACTCTGCTAAAGCAACCAGTGACACAATTCTGGAAGGTCCAGCTAAGGATCTTTTTACTGAATTATCTTAGGGGGTGTGGGGAAGGTACCTTAGGGGCCAGTTTCTCAACCCAGGATGTGTAGCTGATGGAGAAATTAAGTGGAAAGTTACTTTCCTGGTCTTGAGGAATGCTGTCAGAGATGGTGTGGAGCAACAGTGGAATGTGGAGAGACAAGAAAGCCATCCCCACATTACGACAAGCCAGTCAGCCGGGGAGCCTTTGCCGTGTGCCACTCCCAACTCTGGAAGGCTTTACCCAGCCAGCTCACCTCTTCCTAAAAGAAAGAACTGACTCTGGATAGCGTTTCAAAGGTACAACATATTTCAGCAAAAATATCTTGTGCCTACTATTGAAAATAATTCAACATTTGAATGCACCTTATTTTGTTGTATAGGCAACAAAGGCAATTAGTTAGAATTATTATATAATTCCAGCGAAAGCATTAGCAGAAAGTGTGTGAAATCCAGCCCAATCAATTCCTGAGGGAATAAGACAGAATTAGAATTTAAAATAGATTTCTTTTGACTAAGCCAAAAAAATAGTAGCCCTATCCATCTTCTGGATAACTCCATAAAGCACATACTTCAGGCACAAAAACGTAAGGATAAACTTAATTGGGTAAAACATGAAGAGAATAATCTCATAACCCTTAGAAATACTGACACATTTTCTTTCATTTCTGCTATCAGCTTCATTTTTTTCTTTTAATTCTCTATAGAAATTCAGCCTGAGCATTTCTGATAGTAATGAATAATAGTTACTAATGTGGCTTTCTGATATTTTCCTAAACTCAAACTTTTCTGAAACTCCAACTAATCTTCAAAATGAAAACTTTTGGGCAGAAAAATTGCATTTCTTAATAGTGTCACACAGTCAGTTTCTCTGTGCCTGATTTTTATTTAGCCTTAGAATTCTAGTTGTTAACTACTTTTTTACCTTCTGTTTTAGGATTGTTTTCCATAATGGTGATATCCAACTTGAATATAAAGCTACCACTGACTTTACAATAGGCCAAAAACTGGCTGAATCAACAAGAGAGGAATTTAAGTGATGAATAAATAGTAGAAAAGGTACTGAGAACTGGGAAACCTATGCACTCAGGGCTACATAGTACTGAACAATCATTTAAACTTGCTGGGACCTAGTTTTCTCATCTGTAAACTTTATGTGTGATATAAAGTGGGCAGAGATGATGGAAAAGAAGGAGGGAGCTGAAAAACTCTAAAAGCTGTCCAACGTTTTTGATTTCAGTTAACCCTGAATGACACCCATACCTAAAATTGTGGACATAAAATTGTATAAATCAAAGTTAATTTTCAATATATTCCACGCATCAGTTCATACTGGCACATCAGAGTGGATATCTATGCAGTGGATCCAGAACGAGGCAGCTCTCACCACTCTTAAGAATAACTGCAAGGTTTTTACTCGGCCCATGTGCTGTATAGTTCCTGAGGGCCCATTCCTACACTGTGACTTTGTGAATCAGGGAAATTGCAAATATAATCCCACCCTTACCAAAAAAGAAGGGAGGAAATTGCCCACTATTTAAAGTAACACAGATTCCTCTTAGGTTATTCAGAATCCATTTATAAAATGACTACTTCTAAATAGCAGGCTTTTAGATTTTAAAACTTTCTGTAATATCCAAAGTGTCAATTTGTCTTCCAGATACACATCATCAACTCTTGTGAGCTTGCCTCAGCTGCCTGTTGGCCACACCTGATTACATAAGTAGAGTCAATAATGCTCACACTCTTTGGTAGATGGTAAGAAGCTAAAGTGAAAATCTTGACTTCTCCCAAAATGAAGAGCTAACTGAGCAGTATATTACGTGTGACCTTAGAGGTCCACCTCAACATTTCCCAATCCTTCTTATAGTTCTGCAGGCTGATCTCTGAGCAATACATTCGTAAGACTTCATAGTCTTCTTTCTGGTGGCGTTCTACCAGTGGAGAAAGCAACAATATGTCAGAAGGTGAAAAGAGAGAGACCATTCCTCTGGGCTGGGTTTCTCTAACAAAGACTACTGCCCTGTCCAAGAGCCCTCTGCCTGGCTCTCGGTCTAGGACTTTATCGTGACCTTAGGGCAATGATCTTCCTGTGGCTGCTATCCCCTGGTGCTTCACCATTCCTTGGTGATTTTTCTTTACACTGTCAACAACTTCATTAATAATCTTTCATTAAACTCTTCTTCATTCACTTACATGAGATTTTAGTCTGTTTTCTCTTGGCCCTTACTGATAACATACTAGCTATACTAGTGTCAGAGGCAGAGAACTGGTTCTGTGTTCTTGTTAGTTTATTTATTAATTAATTTACTTTGTATTTATTTACTTTTTCATTCAATAAAGCGAAGCACGTCAAGACATTCAAGGGTGCCTGAATATACAGATACAAAACAGAGGGCCTAATCGCAAGGACTTCTTTTTTTTTTCATTATTATTATGGAAAATATGATACAAAAAAAAGCAATAAAATGTTAAAGGAGCTACATGTGTATCTTATGTTGACAGAGAGGAGAGAAAGTTAGTGTGGGAACATTCAAGTGACAACTCAGGTAGTGAGCTCTTTCTGGAGGGAGTTGATAGGATGGGGAATGGCGTCCTAGAGGAAGTGGCACTGGAGTGAAGGATTAGTAGGTGTGCTCAAGGTCAAGAGTGATGGATGGAGACGATGGGAACACCAAAATCAAAGGCACTGAGACTTGCAGCAGTAATGGTTTGTTATGCCTGTGGGCTACTCACCCTCTGGAGGTAAGGTTAAAGGGGAAATGGAATTAGCCTAGAAGAGAAATGAAGGAAACCTATAAAGGTCTGGAAGGTCAAATTTAAATGTTTGGACTTCATATCCTATAGGCCCAAACATCTCCACATTGATTAGTGATAGGGTTTTGAGCATACCCCAATATATGTATATTTATTTATGAATTATGCATTTACACTATTAAAGTATATTTGATAAGTTTTAAACATTAGAATAATTAATGCTTTAAGGTAAATAAGGGAACAACATTTAGCTAATCATTAAGGCTTTATCTTATCTTTGGCTCAAGTCTTAAGGCAAATGTTCATGAACAGGTACATTAGTCATAGTAGTAATTTTTAATTTATTTTGTAGATAGTCTATTTTATATATAGATATATTTTTATTTTGTCCTTTGAATAAAATGAACTCTTATTTAAGTAAGTTGAAGGAAAGCACATACATTTTCGTCCTTCTGCCAAAAGTGTTCATATTCGTTTCAAAATGCTGGAACAAATGCCAGCAACTGTATATGCTGCACTATACCAGCATTGGGATCGAAGATGGATGCTCTGATCAAAATTATAAATCCAGATAAAAGTGACTTCTACTTTTTAAAAAAGTTCTCATTTAACATCCCTCATTTGAACCATGACATTTTTCTTTTCAAGCTCATGTTTGAGTTTATACATACCTCCCACCCTGATATGTTCATTTATTACTCAGATTTATCTCTGTATCTTTTGTACTTTTCCTCAGTTTATGAGGCTGGACATTTAAGTTTGCAAACTCATCCTAGAAAAGTGCTACCTACATCATTACTGGATATCACTCTGGTCACCTTCAGAGTATTCCCTTGGGAAGCTGTGCACTGATAACCAGCACCTAGTCAAAGCAATTTTGGAAGTCTTTTTCGGGGATGGTCATTAAAGCTTTTGTTGTATTACCCTTGATATCCTGAATGTCATCAAAATGTCCTTCTTTCAATATTTTCTTTATCTTTGGGCAGAGAAAAAAATATCACTGAGTGCCAGATCTGGTGACTAAGGGAGGGTATTCCAATACAGTTATTTGTTCACTGGCTAAAAACACCCTCACACATAGTGCTGGGTGTGTTTGTGCATTGTCATGATATAAAAGCCATGAGTTGTTGGCCAAGGTCATAAACATACCCATTGCCTACCATGGGTTCCTTCTGTCCCTTTTAACATATTATCATTACTGTTACTATTTGTGTGTGTGATAAAAACATATAGCATAAGATCTATCCTCTTAGCAAATTTAAGTATACACTACAATATTGAGTATTTTTTTGTTTTAGTTGAGGGTCCTATTACAGAACAATTGAATGAAAGATGTCTCTTGGGTAACATTTTACGCCTTCAATGGATTTGGGGACTGGATTAACCTTAAGTCAGATCATAGGCTGTTCTCCACATAAACTTTAAATAAGGTGCCTTCCAGTTTTTTTCCACTTTTCTGGGGAGTTTCATTAATAATATCTCCCATTTGGTAGTTCTATTTAGCTCTTTTACTTGAGACAGTGTGAGACCTGGTACTTTACTGGCAGCCTGGCTACTGACTAGGGCAGTGACCTTGCATTTCCTTGGCAGGAATTGTGATCTCACCCATTGTTTTCATTTATTTGCTGGAATTCCACCAGCTTGATGTGTGTAGTACTGAGTTTTCCTCTAACTTAAATAAGAGGAGTTTTAAATAGGAGGAAATACTTTTGAAAGGAAAACTGAATTCCCACAGAATAAGGAATTTAATAAGTTATTGACCTGCTATTTGTGTAACCTAATTAAGAATGTGAGTCTGCTAACACATTATATTAGTAATGTCATGTGTTTTGTCTTATTTGCTTCTTTTTAGGTCTTTACTCATACCTTCACCTTGCTACGTTCTTGATTTGTCCAGTCTCATATTATTTTATTATAGATGATTATTTAGCTTTCTCCAAAAAGTTTCTTTAAGAGATTCTTTCTTTAGATTCTATTTAGTATAAATTTATGGCCACTAATACTAGATTTTATAGGGATATGATCATGGAAAATTTATTTGGGTAGTATTTACCCAGAACAGCAATTGAATTGTAAATGAATGAAATAACTGCTGTGCTTCATAGGAGAAGTCATCATGCTATAACAATCTTGGAATATTGCTTCAACCATGTGAAGGACAGTGCACTGAAGTAAAACACAACTTTGGGGAAAAAATTTGTGACTAAAATTGAGATTATTCTAATTTTTCTATTTGGATTTACAAAAATAGTTAAAGGTTTTAAAAGTCTACTAATAGGTATTATCCAGACCACAAATGGAGTTAAATATACATATGAACATACATATATTCCCTTTGATAGAGGGATAAAGATGGAGATAGATATTGAAATAGATATGTACATTCGAACTCAAGAATAATAAATACACATTTGACAGAAATTATTTTCAGTAGTATAAAATTTGAATACATTTGGATTTCATATAATGTATAGCATACTGATACATTTCATAAAGGTTTTCAGATAGATTTTTCAAAACTGCAGTTCTCTGGCAGGTTCTAATATATCAAGGATCCCGCATAACGAATTTAAATAAGAAATAGGTGAACACGAACATAGTAGACACCACATAGTTCCAACTCTGTACACAGTCTTAGCTCTAAACTTGACATCTTTAATTCTGTTTATGAGGCACAAGGAGGAAAAACAAATAAATAAAATTAATTTAAATTACTGTAACTCCATGTTGGCCCAGATATTTTGTATCTTTTATAGGTTGTAAAATACATCATAGTAGGTGAAAATAAATACTCGATAAAAGGATAAGTCTAAGGTAAAAATGACTAAAGTTTCTAAAAAAAAAAAAACTCCTTCTATATCCTCTAATTTTATAAAGCAATAGAATTTGATTCAGGTGCTGAAAATTGATAGAATTTATCTAACTGTAGTACTATGAAAAGACTGAGTCAAACTTGACTTTTAAAAAATCTCATTAGTGGAATGAACAGGTTATGTATCTGTAGAAGGCAGTGAATGTACAGGTATGACTTGAAATAAAGAAAGAGGTAGCAAAAGAGTAGAAATAAATTTAAAAGGGAAGCTTGATGACCCTGATAATAAGACAAAGAAGTTAGGCTTTCCCCCTAATAAATTGGGAAAAAAATATGTTCATGAACCAGAATTGTATGCAGAATGAATTGGAGGGCTCAAAATCTAGAGTTTAGATGACCAGAACTGAGATCATGGTTATAATCCAAGAATGGGGAAAACTTAATACCTGGATTGGGGAATCAATGCTAGGGATACTGAGGCCAAATAAATGCCACAGGATTAATTTAAGAGGAAATTCAATCTTGACAATTTCCATCTAACAGTTTGATTATCTTTTCTGATTCCCTGCCTGGCACCAACCTCCAACCTCCTGAGTTCTGATAGATAAGTGACCACATGCTAAAATGGTTGGGATAGCACTGACTAACAGAAACAAAAGGATCAGAAGTTGCCCATCCTTTTGGTGCCCTGTTAGTTCTTGCTTCTCAAATGTTTTATAGACTATAAATTAGCCATTTTATTTCGAGTCTCATATCCTCAAAAGACCAGAGCCTGAGACACTCTGAGATGATTGCCTGTGACCAAAGCTGCCTGGCCATACTTGTCAATAACCTTTCATAATAATAACAACTGGAGTTGCCTTCACTTTGTTCAACATGGCAATGTATTTCATTTTTGATACTTATAATCATGTGTGTTTGCCAAACTCTACGTGCCCGGGTTTGACACTTTCAGAAAGGAAGAGGACGAGGTGAGAAAGAGATGGTTTTTAATAATCATTTCATTATTCGTTTATTTATTTTTGTTTTTTTTTTCTAATCCTGTAATAAAATGAGAACAAACATGACTTTTTTATCTTCTAGATGATGAATGAGGAAAATGAAATTTTAAGAAAGTAATAGTAGGTGAGTAGATTAGTGGGGGATAGGTACAAGGTGAGAGAGGCTCTTGAGGCACAAAATTTAGAAAGTCACTCCCAGAGCCAGGCGAGTGCCTCTTAAATTTTGTTCTGAGGCACTTCCTTGCCTTTTCCTAACAGAAGGAGTAAGTTGGCTCACGGGCTGTTCCCTTCCTGTTCATCATCTTTATCTGTATATTTATTCAAGAAATATTTAATGAGTGTATTATGTTCTTCTTTCCTTTGACAAACATGTTCCAAGAGCACTGACTTTGATGATCTTCATCTACAATCAATAATTCAAGGGTGTCTAACCTTGTTTCATTTCTGCCACACATTGGAAAAATAAGAGTTGTCTTAGATGACACATTAAATACACAAACAATAACCAAAGCTGATGAGAAAAAAAGAACAGGCCCGGTGCATATATTTTGTGATATCAAATATCACAGAGAGGCAACAAAAAGTCCTCGCAAAATCAACATGTGGCCCGTGGATCCCAGATTAGACCCCCTTAGTATGTAATCCAGGAATCAAGCAGTATTTGGGCGAGTGTAAAGCACTGTGAGGCAAAGTTTGAATAAATAAAAAAACATGGATTACTTTTGCTTTGAGTCTAAATGTCTCTCAGTGGAGAAATGTTTACCCCTTTAACTCCATGCCCTTATTCATTACCATGACTGGGAAAATATATCTAAAATCTTTCTAAGTGGTTCTCATGCTGTGTCTTTCTGGAGACTTTTTTTGCTCAAATTTTAACCTGGCTTCTATTTTATTCCTCGGTAGTCACTAGTTATTTAGCCTAACAAAGTAATTCAGATAGTCTATTTGTGATTGTGATACATGGCTCTTTACTGTGTTATTAGAAATTAATATTAAGTGGAATATTAATTTAATATTTAATTAACATAAATTTATTTAATTAATATTAATAATATTAATCAGGCAGGTTAATAAGGGAAAGAAGTTATAGGAGGTGATTTACTGGTGGCCCTTTTTAAGGTAGACCTTTGGGGTAGTCTGACAAGAGGAGATATTGTCCTCATCTGCTAAGAGTTTAGAAACTAAGTTAGACACTAGAGAGAAAGCTGTATGGAAATGGTATAGTATGTGTAGAACATCAGCATGAGACTCAGAGAGCCTGCATTTAAGTAAGGCCTCTACACTCGACTATTTCTTTTTTAACTTTAAAATAGGGATATCAAGAATAGCATTCCCGCATTAGACATGGGTCAGGATTATTATGAAAATGTAAAAAATTATGCATGTAAAATTGCTATGTAAATTGAGAAAGGATGAGCAAAATGTGAATTTGTGTTAATAGTAAAGATGGCTTTAAATTAACATGATGGTAATCATCATTGACAATCCAAAGAGAAAAAGAATGAAATTCTTACCTTCGTAAATTCTTTAAATCTCTTCCAGAAAGACAAGGTTATGTTCCATAGGGAGCAAAAAAAAATCAATGCATATGTAATGCATATGAGATTTTACAAATTAAAATAAGCACCATTTTTAGATCTATGTACCTTTAATATTAAGAAGATAATATTAAGTATTAAGAAGATAAATGTTTATTTTGTAAATATACACTTCAAATAAATCAGGGAGCTTTTGTTGGAGAAAGACTGCATCACTGATTTTGATTATAAAATCATTGATTGCCTTAGGATTAATTAGTTATTTTTACTTTTTATTAATTTATTTCCTAATTTGTTAAGGCATTGAATTCAAAATAAAGCTGGATAAAAAGAGATTTTAAGTTTTTATTCTTTTAAGTGCCAGGAGTTTGTGTCTATAAGAACCCTTCTCTAAAGACAGAACTGGGAGTCTTAGTTCAGAATAATAAGGAGTTTTCCATGTAGTGAAAAAGATAACTCACAGAAAGAAAAGCACAGTAAACCAAACCTACAACTGAAAAACAAAATATGAAAATGAGGATTGTGTTGGAAATTGTGAAGAAATTTTTCTTAAAGGGATGTCATAATTAGAATTACTTAAATTTTATAATTTCTCTCAGCAGAAAGGAATGAAAAGATAGAAAGGAGGTGAAAGAAATATATAAATGGGTTGAAATAGAACGGAGTTTAAATTTAATTTGTCATGATTTGGATAATGCAGTTTGGAGTGAAACACACAATGGGCCATGTCTTGTAATGTTAATTTTGACAACTGTAAATCAGAGGAAGGAACACTGTGGAGTCATCATGAATGATGCATGTGCTCTGCTGGGGCATCTTAATTTTAGACTTGCAAATTTGATTTCTGAAGCTGCATTTGAACAACCAAGGCGTTGTGTTGTAAAATAAATCCATTTGAAGGGAAAACATTTACTAATGTGACTTGTGGAATTTCTTGGTAAGAATGCACTGGTGACACGTTTTTGCAAAGCTTGATTTTATCTCCTCCTTTCATTATGAAGCTGATAGTCTGGAGCCCAGGGAGCAAGAGGAACAAGTGAAGCTGAAAATGAATTAGGAGTCGGGGCAGTTGTCCTATATTATTGCTGTAGTCAGAGCTATCAAGGACATTTATTGAGAGTGGCTGATGGAAAAGTAAAGGTTGAATGAAAAAGGTCTAGTTCTATCTTCTTGGGGCCAAATGAAGTGCCTCAGTTGTGTTAGATTATCTTGATCTTGATAATAAGCAGTTATTTTATTTTCAGGGTAGTATTTTGTCTACTAGACTGTGAACTACTTGAGACTTTCTCTCTGATCTCTGTCCTCTGTACCTCTGCTATTAGAGGTCTTGTGCTTAGCCCTTGGTGGCTGCTAAAGGATGACAGGGGTGTTGTCATCAACACCTAGAAAATTGCTCTTGAAACTATGCACACTGTTCTTCTCTGGTCATCTCTATTAAAAATGACTATGCTGACAATGTGATTTTTAAAGCTGCAATTTTGGTTATGCTTTTATACCTATAATCCCCTTATAAGCATTGTATTTATTATTTCATTAGTGTACAAAGGGATGAGAGTACTTTTCCGGGTAAATTAAATAAATTAATCTATTACGGTAAACTCCTTGCCATGAGCATATTGTTGATTACAAAGAACAGTGCTGATGAATTTTGATCTGAAACTTTTCAAAAGGCAATATAGGTAAAAATGTTTTAGACTTCTAAAAAGTGCCCTAGAAATATTATACTTAGAGGGCAACTTAGTTCAATAAAAAGAGTAATTGTGCAACATTTAGTGTAACTTCAATTTAGGTTATTTGTAGAGGAAGAAAGAATAAAATTGTTAATTATATAACTAGATTTTATTAAGAAAAATTATCACATTATTGATCAAAGTTTTGTCAAATACATGTTTTGCCATTTCCAATTTACTCCCCTGATCTGAGAGGAATATAGTAGTTGCTAAGGCTATTTCAGACCAGACTAGAGCCCTGTTTTTTGTTAAAGATTTAAAATTGGGGTGGCGCCTGTGGCTCAAAGGAGTAGGGCACCGGCCCCATAAGAACCCAGCCCCCACCAAAAACTAAAACAACAACAACAAAAACAACAACAAAAAAAAAAAAAAAAAAAAAGATTTAAAATTGTACATAAATCTGTCCTATAAATAAATCCTAAATTTGTTGTTTTTACCCTCTTACATCATATTAACACATCAAACACATCACCATTCCCCCATGGAGAACAGGTTGTGGTGTTTATAAGCAGTGTAATTACACCACCTAAACATACTGTTTATGCGTGCACACACACACAAACACACAACTTACCTTGTTCATTGCTTTTTAAGAAATGGTTCATATTTTATATATACTTTTCTGTATCTCACTTTTTTTTAAATAAGATCCTGCAGAAACCTTCCAATTTATAAAGAATAGCTCTAGTAATCTATTCTTCTTAAATTCTTTATTTATGAGCATTAATTTTATTTCTAGCTTATGACTACCATGAAAAGCCTGCAATAAATATTTACAATGTGTATTGTGTTTTTAAAAAATATATTGTAGCTTTTATATATAGTCTGGATATTTCTTGTTGCATTTATTTCTAAATATTTTATAAGTAATATTTTTCCTTGATAATATGAAAAGAAAAATTTTTAACATTTTCTCTGTAGATGCTTATTACAAGGGTAAAGATATTTACTTTGTATATTTAACTTATATCTATCCACATCGCCAGTTCTATTTTAATTCCTAAAAGGTTTATTAGAGTCCCTTGAGTTTTCAGAACGTATGACAGCTCTAACAAAAGAAATTTTTAACTGACCTTTTCCAATGTTTGTATCAATTATTTCATTTGCATCATATTTTTTACTTGGATGAACATAAGCAATTTCAAGAATGATGAAAATAAAAAAAAAAAAAAACTTTTCTGGGGGATATATTTAAGGTCACTGAAATAATTATTTTTAATAGTAATGCAATATTTGAGTATTTTTTCTTTAAAAGCTTGCAGATGGTTAGGAAACTTCCAATTTATTCAATGCTTTAGACTAAGATTAGTCTATCATAAAAATAATTAAAGATAAGCAGTTTTAGAACATTGATTGTGTCGTAGAATCTACACAAACTGAATCCTATTTTAGGAAGTGCAAAGCATTAATAGTTTAGCCTTTGTGCTCCATTAATTCCCACTGGAGTCCAGATCTGGCAGTGAGACTATTGGTCTTCAAATACAACAATACATATTCTTCATGTCTGATTGCTAATTGAAAAGAGACTCTTGATAATAGCAATTTTCAATTAACTCCAGCTCTC
Source organism: Loris lydekkerianus (assembly GCA_963574355.1). Lineage (NCBI taxonomy): Eukaryota > Metazoa > Chordata > Mammalia > Primates > Lorisidae > Loris > Loris lydekkerianus. Next base: position 16,964 of record CAUYPK010025842.1, on the reverse strand, counting down.
TTAAATAGCCTATTACTTAAAGAAGAGTAAGTTGAGCATTTAATCAAAACATTGTGGTTCATTTTCCTTTATCCTACTTCACTTCCTAATTAGACTAGACACTAACATCTAATAAAAGGTAATCTAATGTAACAGCAGAGGAATTGGTTATTCCTGATAATCGGGGTAAATAGAATGTTAAGGTATTCGTGTCATTTGCCAACAATAAAAATGTTAGAAATATATTTATCTATTCCAGGAATATATTTATCTATTCCAGGTCTCTGTTAGCATTCGTATAATCTGTGTACTTCCAGTAAGGATTTTGGAGTAGTTTAAAGTAATAAAGCTAAATGTATGAATGAAGTAACAAATGCACATACATGAATGCAGAAATAAATGGAATGCAATTGTGTAATTATTTAATACGGAAGATATTTATGAAATTTATAAAATTTTATGAAATTTTAAAAGCACTTTTGTAGAATAGCTATAGTAAAAGAAAACAAAAGTTAGATTGATGTATCTGAGCAGCTGATAGAATATAGGAAACATTTGTATTTTAAAAATCTCTGTGTGTGCATGCCTGTGTGCATGTGTGTGTGTGGTGCATATGTAGGTTTATTCTGTCAGCTTCTGGTGAATATTGAGAACACAGTTTACATAATAGTTCTATAAAACAATTTAAGAGGTGCCAAAATACTATGAACCAGATAAAATGTTCCTCTTGGCTAGAGGAACTGTTGGCCCCTAGAATATTGCTCTTAGGAATAAAAAAGCATCACAGTGACATTTTAAAAATATTCCTTATGTTATTTATTCAGAATTTTTTCAGATTCCTTTTGAAGAATAAGTGATAATTACATTTAAAATTAAAATATTTAAATGAATGATTCTTTTGCAGAATAAAATCAAATTTAAGGATTCATAGCTACCTTCTCTGTTTCCTATTTAGCATTTTCCCTTGCTCTTTTTACTATTTAACACTTTTCTCTGAGTAGAAAAGGAGAAAATGCTATAGCAGTGTGCTTTGCCAAAAAACAAACCAAAAAAAAAAAAAAAAAATAAATTTGAGCAAAAAATAACTAGACTGATCATGTGGAATCTACTGCAAAAAAAAAAAAAAAAATAAAAAAAATAAATAAAATGTGGTGGGTGGAGACTAATAAAAAAAAAAAAAAAAAAAAAAAAAAAAAAAAAAAAAAAAAAAAAAAAAAAAAAAAAAAAAAAAAAAAAAAAAAAAAACAACAAAAAACAAAAAAAAAAAAAAAAAAAAAAAAAAAAAAAAAAAAAAAAAAAAAAAAACAAAAAACACAAAAAACAACACACAATAAAAAACTACAATAAAATCAAAAAAAAAAAAAAAAAAAAAAAAAAAAAAAAAAAATTTCCTTCTTCTCTAGACAGCCTTGGATCAAAATCATCAAACCACATTATTATTATAGAACATGTGCCTTAATCTCTTGTTGGTATTCAAACATGTTCTCGTGATCTGGTTTGGTTATATGTCCACCTTGGTAGGAGGTTAGAAGTGAAACAGAACACTATTCTAAACTAAATTTCAAGTGTATTTTTTGATTATCTTGTTTTTAAAATCAGAGAAACTGAGAACCACAACAACTTCATGAAGAAAGGAATAGCAAATTGCATCCAAAGTAACAGAGACTATTAATAATGTTAAAAATGTGCCTACATTGGTACTGAGATATAGACACGTATAAAAATTAAGGGATTGGAAAATTTTTTCTATGTAAAACTTTAGTATATAACAAAGGAAGTATCTCAAACTGGTAAATAAAGAAAAATTCTTTCAATGAATAATACTGTGACCTTATTAACATATAAGAATTTAGTGACAGAAAATAGTTTTTAAAAATTCATTTGAACCTTATTGTACACAGAAAAGCAAAATGAGTACTGGCAAGATGTTTTTAAATGTTAAATAATGGGGGAAAATAGAAGAAAATATAAATAAATATTATCTAATTTATAGATGTATTTCCTTCATTAAAATAATTAGTAAAATGGAGGAAATCACAGAAGGCAAAATTATGGAATGTGGTGCATAAAATACGCTCTGCGAGACCAGTCAAATCTGAATCCAATCAATGTTCTTTCACTTATTTCAGACAGGCCACATTTACTATAATTGTACGTTATCATTGAAAACTGGAAACTAAAATATAGTCAAAAGAAAAACATACACTCTTTGTACTAGAGGGAGAATAAAGCTAAAAAATTGAAAGCTTTTTCAATTTATATTTCTATAAATAATAGAAAATGAATACACTATGTATGAAAATATAGTGTGGAATTTGGCCAAAGCCATAATTATAACTGAATTTATTAGAAAAGTGGAATACTGAAAAGTTTAAAGCAGAAAGGGGTTTATTCACAGTGTAGAATTCCTGGGAGAGCAAATGAAACAACCTTGGATGCCACATAGCCAGAAGAAATACTGTTGGGAAGAAATACTGCCCATTTTCACAAGGTGAAATCTCTATTCGAGGTCTCAGGCCTCTGCTCACCACCTGCTATTCAATACCTCTTGAGTCAGAAATTGTACTTTAGCTGGTGGAGAACCAGGCACCTCTGTGGATGCGTGTCTTTGCATCAGGATGGTCATGACCTTATGTTGCACTGCAGTTGTGTTCACATCCCTTCCAAGGATGCAAACATTTGCATTTGCTTTATGAAATCCAGACCACATGTGAAACTCCAGCTCCAAGGAAGCCAGAGCTATGTGGTCTTCATCTTCCAGCCTCCAATGTGCAAGAAGTCACTCTGCAGGGAGACTAGAGTGGAGTAGGACGGTTTATGGCATTTTCCATCGTCGTTCCCCTCTGTTTGATATTCAATATTTGTAAGATGTTGGTTCCAATCCAATATTTCAAATATCAATCGCAATAACATGCTATTGAAATTTTGCTTTGTCTTTACTAAAGAAAATAAAATCACTTTCCCCCCAGAGCCTTAATGGTCACTGATTTTCATCTCTGGTTGAATGCATTGCCCCTCTCACTTTGCATCGTCGAAATTTATGTAAATATATATATATGATATTATCCACCACCAATATTCTTTATATATAACATAAAGGGCAATAATGCAGAAAATTAATGTAATTAATATGAATGAGTAAGTATACACATTATAGAACAAGAAAGAAAATCTATCACAGTCCTGGTTTCTGTAACTAGTCCTAAAGTATGGCTGTGATGTCATTTTGTCTTTTTCAGTGTGAACTCACTTTTCCTTGAGCCTTTATTAGAGTATCCCCTGTTGAATATTCTTTATCTAGTGGAGTGACCCAAAACTTTAATGCTCTGTTGATGTGAGTCTGTAGATCTGCAGCCTTAGCACCAGCTCCACCTGCACTGGGAGATGCCTTTATTCTGGAGTAGCAACCCCATTTGCCCATGATGACAGGAACATGCATCACAACCAACTGAATAAGTCTCCCCCCTTTTTTGCCAGTTGATTTGGTGGCATGAACAACCAAAAACAGCCTATTGGCTGCCTCCACTTGTAAGTCACAAGAAATATCATCTCCCATTGGAAGCATTCATCATTTATGCACTAAAATTTCTATAGCAGGATGTCTAGAATCACAAGTATAGGCCCCCAGATGTTTTGAAGAATAGGATGTAACTTCCTATACTACTCTTTGACTCCCGGAAATACACCTTTTAATCCTGGGGACTACAGTGCTGTATTTTTGCTGCTGGTTCAGTTAAAACATTTCAACTTGACTAATTATTTCCTAGCTCTTGCCTTAAATGAAACTGTTTTTGACCTCTATAGCTTTCCTCAGGGTCACTTTCTTTTGGCTGATGTGGCCCATATGAAAAGCAGTTGTGTTTTCTCGGAGTCATTCATTTGCAGTCAGGCAAGTTCCCTATTATCTGTGAATAGGGCCTTGAATAAGGGTAGTATGGTGGGCGTGGTAAGTAGCTCATAGCCACAATTATTATCCATTGCACTAAGAACACACAGTGGCCTCTTCTGGGGTCAAAAGAGTTCAGTGCTCACTCCACTACTGATCATAGACTTGTTGCCCCCGAGTGTGTTGCTGTGCCAGGGATCAGCATTATCCACCGCTGCTGAGGAGGCAGACATTTAAATAGTTGTATTTGCATAACATTCATCCTTATCATGCTAACTACACTTTTCATGAACAAGTACTGAGGTGACTGGAGAAAGAAACTCCCTGATATAAATGGGAATGAGAGGTGTGGTCCAGAAAAAAGGGTGGACTTCATATGAAACCCTGAGAGCACCTTTTGTGGTTACCCCGTCACTAAGGGTTCCACTGAGTCGCATCAGCCAGGCTCAGAACTGCTGGCACCAAAGTCTAAATGAACTGAAAGGGGGTTGTATGTTTGTTTTGCTCTGGGGAACTCTCCTGGAGTTTACCTAGTTTACTTAGTAAATGGATCAGATCCAGACAACTAAATGTATCTATGTTTCTCTGAAATCCAAAGAGTTTCACCAAATACTGTGTTTCTTTCTTAGCCTTAGGAGAAACAAGGTATCAGCATTTGTCATTTACCTTGGATGTCATGTGCCTAAGATTTCACCCAGAAATCTCAATGTGGTGAAATTCCCCCCATGTTTTCTTGACTCCATTTCTCACTTCTCACACTCAAATATTTTATCAAGGTTTCTAGGTTACTTGCTACTCCCTGATGATAAGATTTTTATTGATATACTGCCATTTATATAGATAGTGTGTGGGATAATAATGTGAACAAAATCTCTACAGATGAAACTGGTGGAGTGTTGCTGTAGACTGAAGCTAAGAGAGTGAAAAGTCCTTCTTGCTTTACCCTGTGAAAGCAAAGAGGAAAAATAAAAGGCTAATTGCTTCTTAAAACGCGCTCATCCTACATAATAACCAGAGAAATATAAAGTAAATCAACACATAGATAACCACTCATACTTCAGTTTTAAATATTTATTTAGTAACATCAAGTTTGGGTTAGGATATGAGAAAATGGGACGCGTGCACTACTGATCGGAATACAAACCTAGGTTGCCGTTTTGGAGGGTGACCTGGTAGTACTGTTAAAGTATACTAGTAAAATGCATGTCCCAATAAAATCACTTCTGATACTTGTCCCTGTGATACCTTGAATATATGCATTTAAATAAATATGAATGTCTGTTTAAAGGTGTTTATTTTGAAAGATTTGCAGTGTATCTCTAGGAAACACATATAATTCTAAAGCAAATACCTAGACTCTTGTGACAGATTTTGACCTCCATTACCAGAAATTAAAAAAAAAAAAAAAAAAAGAGCAAAAACATAGAGAAGGAAAGATTTGTGAAGTGAATTCTTTGAAAAACTGCTCTTTTCTTCACCAGTACCCAGTGAGAAGCTTTCTATGGGACTGCTCTGCCTGCTGGGGTCTGGGAACTAGTGGGTAAGAGTTGGGCTGACTGCCTTGGTGATGGCAGTGCCAGCTAAGCTCCCTGTGCCCTGGGAGGCTCTGCACTGTCAGAGTCAGTTATGGCAAAGGGAGGGAGGACAGCATTGGGACCTCCTGAGTAGTGCTCAGTAGAGCCACCAGGAGGGGTGTGCAATCCCAGCAGCAAATGCCTGGAATTTTACCTTTCCACAGTTGAGGATATCTATCATCCTTTGGGGCTGGGGCAGTGTCCTGAAGGATTCAAACATTCTTAGTGAGCTCCAAAGTGAGGGTGCTTCTGAAGTTAGAGGGCCAAGTAGCAGCAATTCCATGAATTTTGTTAATTATTGTGTGAATTTGGCTGATTGCTTAACATTTATTCACCTCAGTTTAACTTATCTTTCAGAGGAGATGAAAATAAATATACAGAGGCTGCCAAAAAGTGTGTACACATTTTAAGAAAGGAAAAAACTCCATTAAAATTTTAGTACTCAATACATATCTGTAAGAGGTGATGAACACAGGTCACATTTGAGCACCTCTCATAATTTTAGAAGTCAAACGTGACTTGAGTATTGCAATTTTACTACAGTTTTTTCTTCCCTTAAGATGTGTGTATATTTCTTTACACTCTCTGTATATATACGCGCACTGTGTACAAAGGATGTCCGGGAAGTATCCAGGCATGCAATGTAAAAAATAGAGACATGCATGGCTGCACTTCCTGGGAAGCTCTCATGTCCATATATACCTGTGCTTCTTGATGATAATTTGTGTCCATTTACCTTATTTTACAGGGGAGAGGAAAAACTGTATCTGAACTATATACATGAGAGTGTATGTGTGTACACATATACACAGTATATTTGTGCTTCTTTATGTTACTTTGTGTCCAGTTACCTTATCTTTTAGGGGAGAGGAAAAAATATATCTGAGTTATATATATAAGTGTGTGTGTGTGTGTGTGTGTGCGCGCACGCATATACAGTGTACCTGTGCTTTTCTTTATGGCACTTTCTGACCAATATATCTTGGATTAACCTACCACCTTCAACACCATCCTGTGTTTTTATGCATTACTTTGATTCATAAAGTTTAAAGCCTAGTCAATTTTATTGTGATATAATTAAATCTATAAATTATAATACAAATATATGAGTACAACTACAGTATGCATAGTAACTTTTCTGGACAAATAATGAGATTTAATGCTTAACAAACCATTAAGTCAAGGATGATGAGTATTAATAAAATGTATCATTAATATTTAGTACTTTGCAAACATTTAATGTACAGTAATTATTTTCTTAAGTCATATACTAGGTTTCTTGGCTTAGTACATAGTTATCCATTAATGTGAGAGTTAGTACAGTGTGAAGAATAGGCTTGTTACTCGGTTATCTCAGAATATGTAGCATGGTAAAATAAATACTATGATAGATCCTTCCTTCCCCAAATGAAAATCTATATATTTAAAAGTGCCATCTGCATATATTTAGCACATTGCTTTCCTCCTCTGAAATTAAGATTGGATTCATTTATTTTATTGCACATTAAATGTTGATTCAGTTAGATCTTCCCTAACATTTGAAATAGATTTGCAGTAAAAGAAAACCATATTTTAACTGAAAAACTATCTTTCCAGATTCTCATAGTTTTGACAAATACGATTCTTTCACATCTGTAGTTATTAAAGTCCAAGTTATACTTCAATTTATAATTTGAAATTGTACATGTCTTATAGCATGTTGGACAGATATTTAAACAAGGGGTCTGGCCTTCCCTTTTTTTCGAAAATATCTCCTAAGCATCCCCTTCCATGTAACTCTGTAATTCAACAAAAGGGATTTCTATCATTAAAAAAAAAAACTTCAAAATTATGAAGTACATATCTTGAAACTTGTTAAAAAGGTGATGAGATAAAAATATAGCCAACAGTGGGCACTTTTCCATTAAGTTGAACAAATACTCTAGTAGGAATTCCCATACAGTTGTAATGACTTTTCATTTTTCCTGTTTATTGCAATTTATCTAAAGATGTTGATTTTAAGGCCTATTTCTGAATTTCTTGGTTCCTTTCCCAGGCCTTTTGAAGAGTTGGAGAATACATTTTGGAATGGCAAACAGAATTATCTTCTTCTAAATGATTTAGCTTTCCCATTTCTCTCAGTGTAGAAAGAACTAAGCAAATTGTGTTTTTCGTCCCATACACTGCATATTTCAGGAGTTTATTAAAGAGTTACTGAGTAGTGAATAGGATGTTTTGAAGTACTGTTTCTCAAAAACTCTTTATATCTTCTGATTTTAAGCCTCACTTCCAGTTTTATTACAAATAAAATACTGTTTATTAACTTTGTAACATTGACGATGTTTTCTTTCTGTTTGGTTGTCTGCATCGTCTAGTATATTAAATGAACATACGTCGTATATTTATGGCCCAATATTGAGGCAAAATAAACAATTGAATAACTAAGACAAAGCTACAATTTTAAGAAACTGTGAAGTCCAGTAGCAGGGTAATAGTGTTACCTGTGCAAACGTAAGAGAGAAACAGAAAGGCGGGAAACAAACAGCGGTCATTTTCTGTATCAGGATAGATAGCAGTTTTAAGTTAGCAAAGAGTTTAGGGGGCTTCGAGAGGAAAAAGTACTGCTAAAAGTTAGATTAAAATGTTTAAATTTGTTCATCCTATCCTTGTCATCATCTCCACACCAAACATTTGTAGGCATTAACCCTTTTAAAAGAGTTTTATGTCTGTTACATGATTGTCAGAGCCGTGTTATAAAATGGGAGGGTGAAGTGATGCTGTCTCTAATTTAGAGATGTGGAGAGAGTCAGGGATTTGCTGGAGATCAAAGACAGGGCAGGTATGCAGCTCTGTGTACTGTCTTGAGGCCATTTCTTTTCTACAACTGGTTAAAAATGGCAGCAAAATATTTAATTTAATAAAATTAGACAGTGCTTCCTCCCAGTATTTTTGAGCAGATTAAGCCCCTCTGCATGAACTGGGGTGAGCCTCCAGGAGTCCTGCTCACTGAAGTCCCTCAGGCCTCCCTCCCAACGGCCACATTCCACTGTCCTCAAGGGTTTTCACCTAGACCCTTCTTCAGTTCTTCCAGATCTTGTCTTTTTATAGGCAGCTGTTTATATATTGGGCAGCAGTAATATTTAGGAATTCTTTACTATGTGAAACAGAATTCTGTTGCATTTAATTTTGCCTGAGCTGAACCAGTCTTCCTTTGTCAGCCCTGGTGTGCTGCTGTTCTCAGGGACTAGCTCCGCCTCTTATCAAATGGATAATTATTAAAGTTAAGCCTTCCTGATTCTGGGTGTATCATTTGCTAATGTTTCACATTTCCCCTTATTAAATTCTGTATTCCAGGGAAGTTTCATGGACTCAAGCAGTTTTATGAAATATTTAGATAGCTAAAGAGAAAGGGAGCTACAGAGCTGCAGAGAAATGGAAGGACGTAACTCAGCAGGCCACGTGTGATCTTTGTGAGATGGCAGGGACGGTGGGAAGGAACTCAAAATTCAGGAGTAAGAATTCCAACTGGGTGAAGTAGACTAACCCAGACGGTGTGGTTCTCGAGCACATGACAAATGGGACAAATAATATAAATTTGTCAGAAAGGTCGTTCTGACAGCAATGTGAGCTGAGGTAATAAGGAGTAGAGAAAAATGGCAGTTCAGCCTCCATATCCTGTCATGAGATGTAGAATGCTTGGTTCAAGGCTATAAAAGTGGAAATGGAGCTCCTTGGATGATTTTAAAAGATGCTCTATAGTAGGATTTATAAGAACACATTGCTAAATTACATAGTTGTCAAGACTCAGGAGGAATAGAGAGATGAGCAGGAGGTCAGAATTCTGTCTGGGAGCCATTATATTTGAGTTAAATAGAACCAGGAACCATACCCACAGTTATTTTAATGAAAATCATGAGTGAAAGGTAGTGGAAGTTTCGAGGAAAGAGGAAAAGACCAGAGAAATATCTTAGAACTGGTGATCAAAAGCAGAAAAAGGTGGAGTTATTTTAAAATAGCTGTATTACTTTTTCTTACATTTTTATGAATTATGAATTATACTTTATGATCAGATTCTATGTTAATTCCAATAGAGGCCCTGCAGGTGCAGGTTGTCCAGTCCGTGGGGATTTGGCTGGGTCAGGTGAATGTTAATGGAATCCAATGTTCTAGTCACTATAGAGAAGAATTTCCAATCTTGGTTACTGCCCTAAAGAGTTCTTGCCTTTCACCCCTATACCTGAGTGTTAGACTTAGTTCTCTCTCTCATTTGCTACAGAAGTTATGTGACAGTTAATCAATTTTTGAATTGATAACTTGGTAATTCTTCTTTTAAATTATTGATACCTAAAATATCCCTTTAGTTACAATTTCCTACTCTTACTGTTTAGTTCCGGTTTTAAAAACAGTCAAAAATTCCTTGGATGAAAAGAATTGCTGGAATTAATCATGCCACTTAATGTGATTTTGAAGTCTGGTAGATAGGTTTTACCCTGTATCATGAAGCAATGTAGAGTTTTCACTTGGGATGGATTTGGGATTGTGCCATGAATTTTCACCATGGTTCACTTCCTGGAACAGCATGGGTGATAAGGAAGCAGCTGCGTACAAGCATTCACTGTGTGAAGGGGTACAAAACCCATGGACTGACTCTTCGAGGGAGGCCTCATTGCCGTAGCAGCCTATCCCATTACTAAATACATGCCATGCTGATAGCTTCACGTTCAGCTGCTGACCAGCAACATGGTCCTCCGCTTTAATAGGGAGCATATGATCACTCCAGCTGGCAGGTGACATCACTTGGCAATGTTCACCGGCAACTCAACAAAAGATGTTCAAATATCAAAGCAGGGGAAAGACCTCTAACTTTATAAAGATAATGGTTTTAATATGCATTCATTTTGCTTCCACGGGAATTACTGCTTGTAACTTGCTGGCTGAATTCTGTGAAGGGAAAGACACAATTAGAGAATAAAATTTACGCAGAAAATCTATAAAACTTTTAATTCACATTGATAAATAAATGGTAAATTATAGGAAATTTGGTTTTGTATTTAAGAAAGGTGTTCGACTTGAACATAGTTAAAGGTGGAAAAAAAGTTTTTTTCAAGATTCAATCTGAAAATACAAGCTAATTAGGATTTAGATGGATAAGTTATGAAAACTTAAGAGGTACACAATTTTATTAAATGAAGGAATTTTAGCCTTCTGAAATGTAATTTTATCATATGAAAAAGCTGTTGTACATAGTATAGTAATCACTACCTAACAGGGTCGTGCAACTCCAGAGTGGCAGTTTAGGAATGTCCTGGGTCTCTTTAACTCTCAGCAGAGCATTCATTATTTTTTTTCCTTTTTTTTTTTTTTTTTTTGAGACAGAGTCTTACTATGTCACTGTCTGTAGAGTACGTGGTGTCACAGCTCACAGCAACCTCAAACTTTTGGGTTTAAGCAATTCTCTTCCCTCAGCCTCCCAAGTAGCTGGGACTACAGGTGTCCCCCACAACATCCGACTATTTTTTTGTTGTAGTTGTCATTGTTGTTTAGCAGGCCCAAGCCAGGTTCCAACCCACCAGCCGAGGTGTATATGGCCAGTGGTCTAACCACTGAGCTATGGGCGCTGAGCCAGAGCATTCATTATTTTCTATCTTGAGGACTCAGAAAAATTGGAAAATCCTTCTAATTCATTCATTAGTATTGGAAAAGGAAACAGTAGGTTAGTATTGTATTTGTTTTAGAATTTGAGTATTTTTTTTTTAATTTTTTATTATTTTTGCAGTTTTTGGCCAGGTTTGAACCTACTACCTCCAGTACATGGGGCCAGCGCCCTACTCTTTCTTTCTTTCTTTCTTCTTTCTTTCTTTCTTTCTTTCCCTCCCTCCCTCCGTCCCTCCCTCCCTCCCTCCCTCCCTCCCTTCCTTCCTTCCTTCCTTTCTTGCCAGAGTCTCATTCGGTAGAGTGCCATGGTGTCACACAACTCATAGCAACCTCCAAATCCTGGGCTTAGGCGATTCTCTTGCCTCTGCCTCCTGAGTAGCTAGGACTACAGGTGCCCGCTGCAACACCCGGCTATTTTTTTTGTTGTTGCAGTTTGGCTGGGGCTGGGTTTGCACCTGCCACCCTTGGTATATGGGGCTGGCGCCCTACTCACTGAACCACAGGCACTGTCCAAGAATTTGAGTATTTCAAAATACAAATTTTAAAATTAAATCTGTTTACACATAAGCAGAAGAGATGGGACTACAGACCTGTCAGTTGGCTCATAACTATCTTAGGATATATAAAAATGCATTCGCCTCAAAAAACATGTCATGTTTCCCCCCAGTAATTCGACAGAGATACACTAATACTCTGTATGTGGTTTAAATCCCATTGCCCTTGTATTTTGCTGGCCATGATTTGAACAACCATTTTCATTCTTCAGACCATTGTTCTAATCAAATTAAATGTATGACCATGCTGTCATAACAATGCATACAAGCCTACAAATGCTGGGCAAGAGGCTTATTAATATTATGAAGAGGTTTCAGAAAAAAAAAAAAAAAAAAAATATATATATATATATATATATATATATACATATTTATAAAATCCTCCTATAACTTGGGTAGTGATTTTAAATTCATTTATATCTTTACAGAAAGAAAACTTTCTTGTTGGTTCAACTAGAATATTATAAGTGAAACTTGGGTAGGGATTTTAAATTCATTTATATCTTTACAGGAAGAAAACTTATTTGTTAGTTCAACTAGAATATTACAAGTGACTATTACAGACTAATTGTACAGTGACTAAAAATGACATATTGGTATGGTGTTCAAAGATAATATATTCATAAGGGCCAAATGACTTTTGTAATATTTCTGAAAAGTTAGGAGTTCGGCACAGTCTAATAAGCCTCATGAAGGAGCTAGGAACCAGGTCACACAGGTCAGTGGGCTCATCCATCATCTAGCTCTACAATGCAGAGCTTCTCAAGCTATCTAGGGTCAGATTTTGGCAGGTTGTCTTCATTTTTGTTTTTGTTTTATTTCCTGCTGATCCAGTAACATGGCCCCACTCTTCATGTCCAGTACGGAGTTCATGCCACGTGCTTCTCACCCTGGAATTCAACATTTAACAAAACTGGACTGTACTCTGTTCATTAACTTGAGTCCACTGATCAAGCACTTGAATGCTGTAGCAACTTCAGATTGCTGTAAAATTGCCTCAGTACTTACTCTGAATTCCTATTCTTAGCTCGTTGAAATAGTTACTCTCATCTATGGATCATAGTTTGACTAGCATCTTACTAGTGGGACTTCCTGAACTGCAAAGCAGAAAACTAAAATTGTTACTTCCCAAAGTTGCTTACAGCCAGGATGTGATTTAGATTCCAAAAATTACATGTGTGAGAGCTTGGCTTGGACTCTGAACTGAGGTCAGCTGGGAGAGACGACAAAGCTTCCTGCAGTCACAAAAACAGCTTTGTGAGTCAGGAAAACAACACTATGAAACTGAGGGCTACAAGTTGCTCTGGAAATGGCTTAGGGGTTTCTCCTTCAGCTTCTGCAGTTAGTAAGAACATTGGTATAATATCTGGCAATGAATCCTCTCAGTGACATCTACTCTGTTTATGTTGTCTGTAAGAATTAGGGCTGCACTGGTGATGATTAATTTGCCAACCATAAATATTGGAGGGGTTATATTTTGGGGTGTTTGGACTGCTTTTGGGGGGAATTAGCTCTAGACCAGCATTTTCCAAACTTTACTGTGCTTATGAATCTCCTGATGGTGTGGTTAAAATATAGATTCTGATTCAGCAGTATGGAGTGGGAATCTGAGAATCAGCAATTTTAACAAGCTCCTTGCCAATGACAATGACAATGATGTTGGTCTACAGCCCCCAGTTTGATTAGCAAAACTTTAGATTAAAATAAACCACCAGGAACAACTTCTCCCTCCAGAGCCCCATACTACAGGTGTTAGACTTCAGCAAGATGATGAGAAATTGTTGTGATCACTTTCATTATTTTCCTTGGATTAGAAACAGTGGGCTTATGATGACATCCAACATGCAAACACAATTTCTTCTTTATTTTCCTGGTTTTTTTTTTCCTTATCAGGAAGAAAAGTTGAAAATATTTTTTCATGCATCTGTTTCTATCTGTAGACAGATACTTTATTTGTATACATACACACACACAGAGATAAAAATGAGAGAAAGGAAAGAGCAAAAAATGCAACAAGTCATTTCTAAGCAAAGAGGTTTCCAGAATGATCTACAGGAGACAGTTTTTTGTCACTTCAGTGAAGATATGCAGCCAACCCACTTGTAAAGGACACGTATTTCTCACCAATAGCTCATGACATAATGTTTTCAGTTAATTATTTCTTTATTATCACATGGTACTGTTTGGGAGAGGATTGATTCAGGCCACATTTAAAGACTATAGCCTTCATCCATACCACCAAGATCTCAAGAAAGTTTCCTTAATAAAAGACAAATATAGTCTAGTAGGGGGGCAGATGGGGAAGGGAGAGGTGAGGGGGGAGTTGGAAGGACAATTGAGAGAAGGAAGGACGGCATTTGGTGGCACTACTTATTAGGCACAATGCCTGGGTGTATAACCATGCCCCTGGGTGAGGGGTTCTTTTACAATTGGAACTTTGCCTTGGAAGTTAAACAATGTACTCTAAAAATTTTCACCCTCATATTAATTTGAAATTTTAAAAAAGTAAGAAAAAAAGAAAGACAAGATGGGGAGAAGAGATGGGATTTCAAATGGTGAATAGGGCAGCAAAAGTGGGCCTGTAGAACTGGGCTGCTTTTCTCTGGAGACAGGGACTAGAGTGGACAGCACTGCAGGCTACTGGGGAAACAGAGTATAGTTAACTTCGGGGAAATGGCAACCTTCAGAGCTGTGGAAGGAGTGCCAGAATGGGAGCCTTGATGGACGTCTGAAGTTGGGATCTGATCTGGAGAAAATGAGTGTCTCGGTAGTTTTTATTTAAGAAGCGAAAGATAGTGGTATTTGCGGAGATTAAATAGGTAACCTTCAGAAGAAAGGTATATTTTCATAGGTGTTACGATTATCTTTAAATAGGCTACAGAAATAATTTTAGGAAGAAAACGATTTGAAATGATATTCTGTTTTTGTGTAGTGTAACTGGATTAGCCAGTAATTACCATTTACTGAAATTGTAATTTAATAAATTAAATACAGTAATTTCAATTTATTGATTTTAGCCTTGGACTTGAAAAAACTTACATATATTAAAGTTATTCAGGAATATCTCTGCTCTGGATATATCTTTAGGAAATCTTTAAACACAAATATTAAATTTGCTTTCTGCTATTTTTTTTTTTCTTTTTCTTTTTTATTGTTGGGGATTCATTGAGGGTAAAATAAACCAGATTACATTAATTGCATTTGTTAGGCAAAGTCCCTCTTGCAATCATGTCTTGCCACCAAAAGGTGTGGCACAGGCCAAGGCCCTGCCCCCTCCCTCCTTCCCTCTCTCTGCTCTTCCTTTCCCCACCCCCCATACTTCTTTTTCTCTCTGCTCTTCACTTCCCCCACCCCCACCATGTCCTTAAGTGTCCTCATATCAAAATTCAGAACATAGGATTCATGCTTCTTCATTCTTGTGATGCTTTACTAAGAATAATGTGTTCCACTTCCATCCAGGTTAATACAAAGGATGTAAAGTCTCCATTTTTTTTATAAATGGCTAAATAGCATTCCATGGTGTACATATACCACAGCTTGTTAATCCATTCCTGGGTTGGTGGGCATTTAGGCTGTTTCCACATTTTGGCAATTGTAAATTGAGCTACAATAAACAGTCTAGTGTAAGTGTCCTTCTGATAAAAGCATTTTTTTTTTTTTTCTTTCTGGGTAGATGCCCAGTAATGGGATTGCAGGATCCAATGGGAGGTCTAGCTTGGGTTCCTTGAGGGTTCTCCATACTTCCTTCCAAAAAGGTTGTACTAGTTTGCAGTCCCACCAGCACTGTAAAAGTGTTCCCTTCTCTCCACATCCATGCCAGCATCTGCAGTTTTCAGATTTTGTGATGTGGGCCATTCTTGCTGAGGTTAGATGGTATTTTAGGGAGGTTTTGATTTGCATTTCTCTAATCGATAGGGATGATAAATATTTTTTCATATGTTTGTTAGCCATTTGTCTGTCTTCTTTAGAGAAGGTTCTATTCATGTCTTTTGCCCATTGATATATGGGATTATTGGCTTTTTTTCATGTGGATTAATTTGAGTTCTCTATAGATCCTAGTTATCAAGCTTTTGTCTAATTCAAAATATGCAAATATCCTTTCCCATTGTGTAGGTTGTCTATTTGCTTTGGTTGTTGTCTCCTTAGTTATACAGAAGCTTTTCAGTTTAATAAAGTCCCATTTGTTTATTTTTGTTGTTGTTGCAATTGCCACGGGAGTCTTCTTCATGAAGTCTTTCCCGAGGCCAGTATCTTCCAATGTTTTTCCTATGCTTTCTTTGAGGATTTTTATTGTTTCATGCCTTAAATTTAAGTCCTTTATGCATCTTGAATCAATTTTTGTGAGTGGAGAAAGGTGTGGGTCCACTTTCAGTCTTTTACATATGGATGTCCAGTTCTCTCAACACCATTTATTGAATAGAGAGTATTTCCCCCAAGGTATGTTCTTGTTTGGTTTATCAAAGATTAGGAGGTTGTAAGATGATAGTTTCATTTCTTGGTTTTCAGTTCGATTCCAAGTGTCTATGTCTCTATTTTTGTGCCAGTACCATGCTGTCTTGACCACTATGACTTTGTGGTATAGCCTAAAATCTGGTATGATGATGCCCCGGCTTTATTTTTATTACTAAGAACTGCCTTAGCTATATGGGTTTTTTTCTGGTTCCATACAATATGTAGTTCATTTTTTCCAAATCTTGAAAGTATGATGTTGGTATTTTAATAGGAATGGCATTGAATAGGTAGATTGCTTTGGGAAGTATAGACATTTTAACAATGTTGATTTTTCCCAGCCATGAGCATGGTATGTTCTTTCATTTGTTGAAGTCCTCTGCTATTTCCTTTCTGAGGATTTCATAATTTTCTTTATAAAGGTTCTTCGCCTCCTTTGTTAGGTATATTCCTAGGTATTTCATTTTCTTTGAAACTATGGTGAAGGGAAATGTGTCCTTAATTAGCTTCTCATCTTGACTGTTATTGGCGTATACAAAGGCTACTGACTTGTGGACATTGATTTTATATCCTGAGACATTACTGTATTTTTTTATGACTTCCAGGAGTCTTGTGGTTGAGTCTTTGGGATTTTCTAAGTATACTATCATGTCATCAGCAAAGAGGGAGAGTTTGACGTCCTCTGCTCCCATTTGCATTCCCTTTATTTCCTTGTCTTGCCTAATTGTGTTGGTTGAAACTTCCAGTGCTATGTTGAATAGTAAAGGTGACAGAGGACAATCTTGCCTGGTTCCAGTTCTAAGAGGAAAAGCTTTCAGTTTTACTCCATTCAGTAAATATTAGCTGTGGGTTTGTCATTAAGATAGCTTCAATTAGTTTCAGAAATGT
>CAUYPK010025840.1:0-11332 GCA_963574355.1 Loris lydekkerianus | reverse complement strand
AGGCCATCCTGGTTTAGGGAGGGCCCTATACCCAGTGACAGGTGTCCTCCTAAGAGACAGCAGAGGAGACACAGACACAGAGGAGAAGCCACGTGGAGACGGAGGCAGAGACTGGAGTGATGTGGCCACAAGCCCAGGGACGCCTGGAGCCCCCAGGAGCTGGGAGAGGCAGGAGGAGCCTCCCCTGGGGCCTGTGGAGGGGGGTGCCCTGAGACACTTGCACCTCGGACTCCTGGGCTCCAGGGCTCCTGGGCTGGGGGAGGGTGAATCCTTGTTTAAAGCCTCCAGTTTGTGCTAGTTTGCTATGGGGGCTGAGTTCTTAACTCTCCTGAGCCCTGTGTCCTGCATCTCCAGCCTGGGCAGGGTTGTGGAGGGCTCAGCAGGACCTGGGGGACACAGTGGTCCCCTGTCTCCAAGTGTTCTGTCGCGGGCTGGCTGTTTCTGAATCGCATTGTGGTGGCTGAGCCACGGGTCCCTGGAGACACTGGGGGCTTCTGTGTGCCACCCCCACCATCTGCACTGAAGTATCTGCAGAGACCACCCAGCCTCCTAGGCTGTGATCACTTCGCCTATAGCCTCGGCTCTCCTGACCCCACCGTCGCCTGGCTTTGCGTGGAGAGATCTTTCGGGCCAGGTGAGGCCTACAGCCAGGTTCTCCAGATCCAAATCAGTCCTCCGCCCAGGGCGTCTTTGCGGAGAAGCTCGGTTTCTCTGCTGGGGGGCCTTCCCTCCCCCTCCGGAGGACGAGGGCGTGCCCGGGTGCTGAGTTCGCCCCAGGCATATATTATTCATCGGATGTTTTTATCTCCTGTGTATTAAAATATCCTAATTAAGGGCACACCTCAGATGGCTCGTCCAATTAGGGCAGCGGCTCCACGCGCAGGGGGGAGAACTCGAGGTTCCAGATACAGACACGCACGTGTCCTCACATGCACACGCACAGGGGCGCGTGAGATGCGGGTTACGCCACAGCAGTCTTCAGCCCACTGGGCCACTTGTGGCAATAATTAGACGCGTAATCCATCACTCAAGTAATAGCGATTTAGTGCCCGGGTTTGGCACTGGTTGGTTTAATCATTAGCAGCAGTTTGTCAACTGCATAATTCACCAGGGACGCGGGGCATGCATGATTTAGCAGGCGACCCTCGACCTCGGTGGAGTAAGGAGCTGCCTCGGAGGCAGGCCCAAGAGGGACAATGAGCCAAGCTCACTCGTGAACAATTATTATGCTTAACAGCCTGGCTGTCATTTCAGACGGAAAGGGGGCGAGGGGGGAAAAAAAAAAAAAAAAAGGCATGAAAGGAAGAAAGCCCAGCGCGTCCCGAATAATGAAGGATTGGCATTCGCTCCAGACCTGGCATTACAAAAAAATGCAGCCACGTCCCTGGCGTGCCCAGCGCCCAGAAGGAAATGTTTTTGTTTCCTTAGCAGAATCGCAGCTTTCTGGAGATTTCCAGGAAAGGCTCAGGAAACAAAGAAGGAAGAACCTAAGCGGAGGGAAGGCTGGGACGCTTCGGAGAGGAGGCGGCTCGCTCCCCAGGCAGCCGGCGCGAGGGCGCGCGAGCCGGGACTGACCTGGGACTGTCGCAGGTGAGCAGAATCAGCCCGAAAGTCTGCCTCGGGGACGTCAGACGGGTGGAGGATTTTCCCCAGGTGCTAATTCATTTCGACGCAGGAGGAGAGCGCCCCAAACTAACGGGATTTCTGCGCCCACCCGGAGTGCACGGCCTGCGCTAAACGTGCACTTGGATCAGACGGTCACTATGGACCATCTTTTATTCCAGCGCACAGGAAAACCCATTACTCTGTCTCCTGTCCCTGGAATTCCCAGCGGACCCTGGCTGAGGTGGTGATGACCCCCTCCAACCTCTCTAGATTTTTCTGAGGGGGGCACAGGGACACCGGGAATCCCCATTATTAAAGCATTCCACGGCTTTGTTATTTAAAATTCCTGTCCGCTCTGGAGAAGAAATTTGTGTTCCGATTAGTCCGCCAGCCACGCTGATTGCTTTCAGTATTTCAAGGAGAGGTCAGAAGGGGTCGAGTTATTTCGGAAAGAAAAGCGGGAAATGAGCAGCCGCTTCTGGGGAAAGCATCTTGGTGAGTTTGCTGAACTCGCAGCGAAGCCTCGAACAGAGCCCCCAGCAGGGCAGGGAATGGGGCCTGCGGACCAGATCGGGCAAGGGATTCATCCTCCAGGAAGGCCCAGCCCAAGGAGGCGCTCTGTCACTGGTTTGTTTTTACTTTAATTTGGCGAAGCAATGTTGGCAAGAAAGGCACTGGCTGCAGTGGGAAAGAAAGAAACAACTCAGGGCTTTAAAGAATTTGGATGAGAGGGTGGCACCTGTGGCTCAAAGAGGTAGGGCTCTGGCCTCATATGCTGGAGGTGGCTGGGTTCAAACCCAGCCCCAGCCAAAAACTGCAAAAAAAAAAAAAAAAAAAAAAAATAATAATAATAATTATTATTTGGATGAGGTCTGGGCTAGATGCCAGGATGTTGCTCAGATGAGTTGAATTTGTAACCTACCTGTGTCCACCCTCATTTTCCTGGGCTGGGAGGGTGGTAGGAGGTTAAGCTGAGGGATGGGGTAGTCACAAGGCAGGCAGGGGAAGGCTCCAGGCTGTAACTGTGGCCCACAGGCTCATGGGCCATCTTGCTGTTGGGCTCTCGTGTGGCCTGGGCCCCATGGGAATGTCTATGTTGGTGTCCAAGGTGGACCCTCTGAATGCCCACAGGGGCACCACTGCCCTAGGCTTCACTCAGCCCACCCACTGGTTTCATACCCACCCCAGGACCTTTGCATAAGCTGCTCCCGAGTCCAGAAAGCTCCTTCCCTGTGTTCAAGTTCCTCTCAAAGTCAGCTGCACAGAAGGGCCACCTGACCCCCACCTGGATGCCCTTTCAGGAGTCACATACCAGATGAGGGCCTGGCATCTTCCCTTGAATATGAGCTCCCCACAGATGGCTGCCGTGTTCTGTTTGCCAGGGCAGTGCTAGCCAGAGCAGGTGCCCATGGCATGGGGTGGATGGGCTTTTCCTGGGGCTTGCTGCCCTCTGGGGACCCCCAAGCACCCCCTTTCTTCTCCTGTGGGTGAACCTTGAAAACGTCACACTCAGTGACAGAAGCTGGACACCAGGAGAGGAGCTTTCAGTCCCATTTGCAGGAGTGTGCAGAAGAGGTGAGTCCACAAGACAGGGGGGTCCCGGTTGTTGGGCCGGGGAGGGGCTGGGGCTGGGGCCTCCTTCTGTGGTGATAAGAATGTTCTGGAACTAGACAGAGGGTTGGTGAGTGTGTGAAATGCCCCTGAACTGGGCACTTTAAAAGGTGGGCTTCATGGTATGCAGCCCTCTTTTACCCACACTCTTGAGAGCTGGGACCCCTGGGTAGAAGCCTCTGGCCCCTTGGCCTCTCAGATGAGTAGATGTTGGGCTCAGGATTGGAGGCACAGGGAAGACTGGTGGCCACGGACAGTGCCCACCACACCCCACTGGGGCTGGAGGCTCTTTGCCTAGTGGGGGGGGTCGCATGTACAGGCTCAGTGTCCCCACCCTTGAGGGACCTTGGGCACCCCCAGCAGGCAGTGCTGTCCACCCAGAGCCTTGGGGACTCCCTGCAGACAGTGCTGTGCACCCAGAGCCTTGGGGACTCCCTGCAGACAGTGCTGTCCACCCAGAGCCTTGGGAACACTGACAGACAGTGCTGTCCACCTAGAGCCTTGGTGACCCTCAGTAGACCGTGCTGTCCACCCAGAGCCTTGGGGACCCTGACAGACAATGCTGTGCACCCAGAGCCTCAGGGACTCTGGCAGACAGTGCTGTCCACTCCGAGCACATGGCCCAGTGGCACCTCAGTGCTGTCCAGGTGTAGGCATCAGGCCCAGGTGGGGTCATCCACGGGTGGGGATCTGGGGAGGCTGTGCCCAGCACAGACTCAGACAGGGAGTCCCAGGGTCCAAATTTTGTCCTGGTTCCTTATAAGCTGGTCAAGACATCTGCTGGGCCTGCCTCAGTTTCCTCATCTACAGAGTGTGCTGATAGCTGTGCCTTCCTCCTGGGGTGCTAGGAAGATGGACATGGGGCTTCCAGGCCTCCTGCTCCCAAATAACTTGAACTGCAGGAATTTCAGCCAGGTGGCCCTGAAGCAGATTGTAAACCAAGGAAGGGCTCTGTGACCCTCCACTACAGCAGACACAAGACCCTCAGGAAAGAGGTGCCTGCACCCAAAGGATGGAGCAGGGATCACAGGTCTCAGGAGACAAGCAGGGGACACTTATCTCCGGGGACACAGGACATCAGAGAATCTGAACACACAGACCTCAGTGAGTCTCCCTGGGTCACACACCCTGTGTCCACTCACACAGCTGCACAGCTGTCCTCTGTCCATCACATTGACCATAAAAATGCAGAGTCCCCATTTTTATGGGTCTCCATTTCTGAATGTGCCCGTGTCCCAGAAACTGACATCAACTTACATCTGTGTGTCTCCTGTTCACGTTGTCAGTATTATTTTCAGATCCATCCAGAGACCTCGAGAGGGTCAGGGAAACCATTTCTCCCCTACACTAGTTGAAGGGAAGAGCATGTTATGGATGAACTGGGTTAGGGTGGACCAGGCCAGGGTGGTCTCTGTGTGGTGTGGCCCCCGGTGCATACTCATGGCTGGTGCCCTCCACGCTGGGAGTCCCCTGCTGCTCTCTGTCCTCCACCCCTCGCCGTCCAGCAGTGAGCACAGGGTCACCTGGGGCTTGTAGAGAAGGTTCCTGGATGAGTGGGCTGTGAGGGAGCCAGTTCCTTAGTCCCTCCCCCTTCCCCCATGTGGACACTCCCTGGCCTTTGTGTCCTCAATGGCTGAGGGACCCAGGTTCTGTCCGGTATCCATTCTTGACCTTTGAGCAATTCTACAGGGTGGAATTTATCACCAGGCAACCTAACAGAAGTCCACTGGGTGTGGAGGATTGCTGGATGTCCCTACTAACCTGGGTACTATGATGGAACAGGAGGAAAAGCAAGTGTCCCAGGGCCATGTCACCTCAGGCTGGGGACGGCCATGTCCTCGGTCCTCTAACTGCCTGACTGGTAAGCTGCTGCCTCTCAGGACAGCCCTGTAGAAAGCAGGTGCAGGGAATGGACCCCGCCATTCAGAGATGGTAGGGAGGGGAGGCAGGGCACGCTGCAGTGAGGCATGGGAAAGCTGGCGGGGCTTGGGCAAAGTGTGATGGCCTACTTTGCTAAAACCTTTAATGTGAGAGAGAGAGGGAGAGACAAGAATTGATCTTACTCTCAGAGAGTTCGTCATGAAACCCACTTGACAGGGCTGTTGGGCTGGGGTCCCATGAGGAGTTGAGGCAGACACATGGGAAACTTCATGTTAGACAGGGTATTAACGCTTCCACCCTAACTTTCAGCTGGGACTGCATGTCTTCTACATTAAAAAAAAAAAATGCATGATACAGATTTAGCTTTAGTGATGATAGCTTTACCTAGAGACACGCGAGGACAACCCCTCAGGTGCATTTGGGGGTGAAATGTGCACAGGTGAATATACCACAGAAGTGGGTTGGGGTTTGTTACAGCATGAGAAAGGCTGGCCTTTAGCCACACGTACAACTGACCATAGCTGTTTGTGCCCCTGAATCAAAAACAACCAGCCTTAGCCTTCTGTGGTCACCAAACCAACCCTGTGATTTGAAGTTTTATCTGCATCTTTTGGGGCTGTGGACTCCCCACCCCAGCAGGTGAAATTCTAGATCCTTCCCTCCCAGGGAGGCTCCCTCCTGCCTCTCCCAGCTTCTGTGTAGGAGAGGGCATGGGATCCAACTTCTCACGCACACCTGGCTTACTTCCCTTAGGTTTTTAAGTGCAGAATTCAGACTTGGCAATGGGAGCCAGGTTGTACAGCACAGATTTATAGAATTTATTCATTTTGATTGAAATTTCATATTGTTAAATACCCACTGCCCCTCCCCTAGCCCTGGCACCTGCCAGCTTCGCTCTGTATTCGGGAATCTGACTATTTAGGGACTCATGGGAGGGCTTCACATGGAACTTTTCCTTCTGCGACTGGGGACAATGTCCTCGAGG
This sequence comes from Loris lydekkerianus, assembly GCA_963574355.1. Taxonomy (NCBI): domain Eukaryota; kingdom Metazoa; phylum Chordata; class Mammalia; order Primates; family Lorisidae; genus Loris; species Loris lydekkerianus. The sequence goes on along the minus strand of CAUYPK010025840.1, from coordinate 5,250 downwards.
TTCATCCACATGGCAGACGGTGTTGGGATTTCCTTCCTTTCCGCTCCATGTAATATCCCTGTGCACGGGGGTGGGGTGGGGAGGGGGGGGGACCACGTTCTGTCCATCTTCCTGTCTGAGGTGTGCATTTAATTTCTGCACCTGTGCTGTGTCCTGCCCCATACCCCTTCCTGGCTTCAGGAAATGCTGCTTTACTTTAAATTAGAAAATCACAGACTGCCTAAGATAAATGCATTTGATGATGGCGCCTTCTATGAGCACAACGGGGCGTGAGGGCCTGAGGGTCAGTGGGGTAGAAGGGACACACTCCCTCCCCTCAGTCCAGAAGGTTCCTCAGCTCAGCTCCAATCTGGCACACCCTTTCCCCCCACTTTGTGCATTTAACTTTAACTGATGTTTGTGTGTTTGCTCTGTGGTCAGAACTCCCTTTCTTTATCCTGTTTCTAATTATTTGGGTGCTTATTTTTCATTTCGGTTATTTTGCTGGCCCTGCTGAAATTTCATCTCTTGCCCCAAACTTCACCTGCTCTGGTGCAGCATGCACTGCCCCTGCCCGGCCTCTTCCAGAAGAAGAAATGGCCCAGGGATGGACCAGGGACTCTTCCCCTGGTCTCATTTTTCAATTAGACAAATTCATGGTGTTCTCTTTGATTTCAGGGTGCCCTGCCACTGCTCAAATGGGATAATGATGATGAATGCCCCCTCTCCAGGATGAGCCGGGGGTCAGCACTGTGGCTGTGTCCTCCTCCTCTGCCCATCCCCTGGTCTTCATCTGGCTCCACTGCGAGTTCACGTTTCACAGCTTTCCCTCCCGCTCAGGGAAGCGAGCATGGACTTCTTTTCTTAAGCAAACTGTTCATGGAACGATAAAAGACACACAGAAAAGTGTGTGCAGCCCCACAAATTTCCAACAGTCTTAAACCAACCTGTGTCACTGTTTTTTCTTAACTGCTTAGCTGAGTTTGAACTTGTGACACATGGGAGCTCATCTGGCTACAGGGTGCTGTGTGACCCGAGGTGTGGCTGTGTGACCCGAGGTGTGGCTGTGTGTGTGTGTCCTGCATTTAGCTGTTGTGTGTCAGGCATGTTGCAACGTGTTCCCTCCGGAGGGCAGCTGGGCAAGTACCAGCCAGGGGTGTCAGGAGCCGTGTGGCTGTTGGCGTTTTGTGCACACACAGGACCTTATTCTGCTGGGAATTTACCTGGGGATGGACTTATTGGGGGCATACAGTGTGTGCACATAAGTGTTCATTTTATTTTTACAGAGGGGAAATTCACATCACAAAAGAGTCATCTTGTTAAAAAGCAGAATTCAGTGTCTGTTGTGTAAACAGCACTTCTGTCTGGTTCCAGAACACTCTCATCCCTCCTGAAAGGAGACCCTGCCCCCCATAGCAGTCTGTCCCTATTCTCCTCCCAGCCCTGATGCCCACAAATCCCCATCCTGCCCCGGGACTTCCTTGATCTGGACGGTTCATATAAAAGGACTCACATACTGGCTGTCCTGCTCGTCCAGCTTGGCTTCTCTCAGAGTACGACAACCTTGAGGTCCATCCAGGTCATAGCAGGTGTCAGAGCCTCATTCCCTGCCATTTCTGAGTGATGTCCCACTGTGCCACATCATATGCGTCCACTTCCAATACAAGGTGCCACCCAACTTTCAAACTGGCTGCATCAACGGCACCCCATAGAGGGCGTGAGACTCTGCTCACCTGGAGTTGCCATCACCTTAAGGACAACGTTTGTGGTGGTGTGAGGTGCACCCAGAAAGTGTCTGCTGGCCAAGGGCTGGGTTCTGTGAGTTTCCTGCAGGTGCACCTGTCTCCCTGGGGTTCTGTGGGTTCCCCACGGGTGCACCTGTCTCCCTGGGGTTCCGCGGGTTCTCCATGGGTGCACCTGTCTCCCTGGCGTTCTGTGGGTTCCCCACGGGTGCACCTGTCTCCCTGATGTTCCGTGGGTTCCCCATGGGTGCACCTGTCTCCCTGGGATTTTGTGGGTTCCCCACGGGTGCACCTGTCTCCCTGGGGTTCCGCGGGTTCCCCACGGGTGCACCTGTCTCCCTGACGTTCCGTGGGTTCCCCATGGGTGCACCTGTCTTCCTGGGATTTTGTGGGTTCCCCACGGGTGCACCTGTCTCTCTGGCATTCTGTGGGTTTCCCACGGGTGCACCTGTCTCCCTGGGATTTTGTGGGTTCCCCACGGGTGCACCTGTCTCCCTGGGGTTCTGCGGGTTCCCCACGGGTGCACCTGTCTCTCTGGCATTCTGTGGGTTCCCCACGGGTGCACCTGTCTCTCTGGCATTCTGTGGGTTTCCCATGGGTACACCTGTCTCCCCGGGATGCTGTTTGACCTCCCTGCTGAGTAAGGAGGTGCTGCTGCACTGTCTCACAGAGTTCTAAGCTGTCGTTTCTGCTCTTATCTGAGAGGCCCAGCTCTTTCCTCACCTCATGAATCTCTTCACGATTTCTGGGAGTGGCTTTTGGGTTTTGGGAAGTGAGCCCTTTGCAAATATCCCCTCCCAAACGAGACCTCCTTTGGCTGTTATGTGCGGACTGTTGTAGGAAGTTCTGAATTTTCCTGTGTTCCAGCTTATGAATGGTTTTCTTTTTTACCTGCTCACTTTGCTTCTCCTGTGAGGAAGTGTTGAAGCTTTGTTTGTTGTTTTATTATTCAGGTCCAGCCCTGAACAATTCACAGACTCCTACACATCCTTCCAGCAGGTGCTCCCCCATCCAGGTGCTGACTCAGTTTGGAGCTTATGTTTTGGGAAGGGTTTTGTTCCCAAAGCACCTTGTGAATGCTCCCCAGGTAGGGGGCAAGGGCCTCTGTGGGCAGCTGGGAAAGGATGCAGGTATTCCAGGAGCAAAGGCACAGAATTTGAAATCTGAATATAGCTGGGTGTGGATAAGTTTGGAGTCCCATAGCTGAGTATAGGTGAGGATATTTTTGAACAAAAGGGGACAGAGGCCTCCAGGGGCACAGTGCGTGATGCCATCCAACCCAGCCCCTGCTGAGAGCCAGGGCGGTCCTGCCACTGAGCCCACACTCAGAAATATGCTCGGCTGACAATGAGCCTCTGAGGAGGCCATGTGGGTGCTTGGTGAGATGCCATCACCCCCATCGGTGTCACCTGTGACTGTTACAAAGCGTCAGGGAAACAGAACTCACAACCACTCCTGCTCCAGCACAGGAAGCCCATCTGTATGGGTGGAAGAGAAAGAGATGCTTTATTGTGGATGGAGCAGGGACCCACAATACGGGGACCCACCCAGACTTGCACGGGAGAAAGCGTCTCTGTCTCCCTTTCAGGCAGCGGAGAACGTAAGCAGCGGAGAACGTAAGTGTGTGACCTGTTCCATTGTGGTCTCAGGGTGAAGAACAGATAGTTTCCTGCCATTTCACAAATGGCAGGGAGCTTGCAGTTGGGATCCAGCTGCCTGCTAGCCTCCCAGGAGACTGGAGAGTGGGGTTTTCTTCCTTGGTGAGGACATTTCAAAGAGGTAGGTAGCTCCCACGTCCAAGAGGAAACATTTCCGAGTCGTCATCAGGGCAAAAGGCTTGTCTAAAACACCTACCTACATGTGCAAAGGACAGAGATAGACACTCTCAAAGAAAGGGGGCGGAGTAAGTCTCTTCCCCTGTCTCAGCTGGAGAAGGAGGCTTCTGAATTTTAATGTGTGTTTTCCTCACAGGCAGACCAGTGTCTGCCTTTGATTTGTTGATTCAGGTTTCATTTGTGGCCGTGATGTTCCAAATTCTCCCAGCAGACAGTCTCCAGGAAACAGGGGTCTCTCCTGGAGTGAGGTTTGATGCACACAGAAGCCTGAAAAGATGTGCCATCGTTTTGGGTGGGGAGTGCTGGCAGGATGGTGTGCCTGGTGGGTATGTCAGAAACTCAGGCAACAGCCTACATTTGAGATCCCAAGAAAATATGTCCCAAGACTTGGAAGTGGGTCAGACATATTCCCAGGGGTCCTGTTTCTGGAGAGTCATTGAGTGGACCCTGCAAGAATCTGATGCTGCCTCTAAGCGTATATGCCGTCGAGCGCCTCTGTGTTGACGGGCTGCACTGTGGATCTGCAGAATTAACTTGTCAGTGGCTGGTAGTCGTGGAAATGATTCTTGTAGATAGAAATGCAAATGGTTTGTCCAACAGTGGATGGATTGCTTCTGCTTTGCCCAGGCAAGAAGCCCAATCTTTGCCTTTTATTGCTCTTGGGGATATTAATCAGTTTTGTCTCTCGTAACAAAGTCCTTGCAGTGTTCAGCATTCTGTGTGCATGGTGTGTGTGTGCATGCTTCATATTCTGCTTTTAATTTATCTTTATCTTAACACCTTACTGGGTCTGCATTAACATCTAGGTTAAATAAAACATTTGATGTAGGTTTATTTTATTTTTGCCCAGCAATCTTTTTTTTTTTTTTTTTTTGAACATTGCATATTGACAGTGATATGACAATCAGTCTGTCCAGGACAGACTTATCCTGGGTTGTAGAGGCTGGTAGAACATTCAGGAGCTGGAATTGAATGAGGCCTGGTCCCAGGGAGACAGGCAGGTAGGCTTTGGGTACCAGGACTGAGAGCCGAACCTGGGGCAGTTAGGACAGGGTCAGGAGAGGACAACCAGAGAAGCTGGATTTCAGAAGAGATGATATGTTGCTCCAAGGGGCTCAGGCCTTCTTACACTAACTTTGGGGACACCTCTAGCTCCTTTTTGCCTGCAATATCTGATCATCAAGACCGTATCAATAGTTGTTACAATGCAGTTTTTGTTTTCTTATCATGTGATTTCTTGGTGGCAATCATTCTGTCCACACAGATTTGCAAAGCTCTCATTGGATCGTCACGACAACCTACAAGTCCCACATCATCACCTTCTTTTAGACACAAGGGGACAGGGCTCAGAGACGGAAATGGTCTGCCCAGGACTCTGGCCCAGGTGAGTGGAGCTAGGTGAGAGGCCAGCTTTGCTCCGTCTTCCCTCTCTGGGATTCCTACTTCCCTCCTCCACCCATGTTCCTCTGCTGTGCAATCTCAGACACACGGCAGGCTCACAGTCCTCATCACTCCCAATTTCACCTCGGCATAGGACAGGGGTGGCGAACAAATTCGACACAAAGAGCCAAAATTTTAAACTGTGAGAGTCAGAGAGCCACACCATGCAGTGACCTGCCAAAACAGACAAACACTCACACAAAAGCATATAATTTTAACAATAATATATTAAACACATAATATAACATGCTCAG
>CAUYPK010025839.1:0-16953 GCA_963574355.1 Loris lydekkerianus | reverse complement strand
ATCATTCAGCATAAGGTTATTTAACTTCCATGTTTTTGTATGAGTATGCAGATTCCTGTTGTTACTGAGTTCAACTTTTATTCCATGGTAGTCTGAGGAGATGCAAGGAATAATTTCTATTCCTTTAAATTTACTGAGGTTAGACTTGTAACCTAAGATGTGATTGATTTTGGAGTATGTTCCTTGGGCTGATAAGATGTATGTGTATTCAGTTTTGTTGGGATGAAATGTTCTGTAGGTGTCTGCTAAATCCAAATGTTGGACGGTTAGGTTTAAATCTAAAATTTCCTTGCTCAGCTTCTTATTGGAGGATCTATCCAACACTGCCAAAGGAGTGTTGAAATCTCTGACTATTATGGAACTGGAGGAAATCAAGTTGCTCATGTCTGTTAGAGTTTCTCTTATAAATTGAGGTGCATTCTGGTTGGGTGCATAAATATTAATAATTTAAATCTCATCATATTGAGTATTACCCTTAACAAATATGAAGTGACCGTTCTGATCGTTCCTTATTTTTGTTGGTTTAAAGCCTATTGTGTCTGCAAATAGAATTGCCACACCTGCTTTATTCTGAGTATCATTTGCCTTATATATGGACGACCATCCTTTCACCCTGAGTCTATATTTATCTTTTAAGGTAAGATGTGATTCTTGTATATAGCAAATGTCTGGCCTGAGTTTTTGTATCCAGTCAGCTAACCTGTGCCTCTTTAGAGAACAGTTTAAGCCATTCACATTAATGGAGAATATTGATAAGTCTGGTAAAATTTTGGGTATTGAGTTTTTCAAAAGTCCAGTGGACATTTTTAATCCTTTCGCCACTGTGGAAGTTGGAGTTTAATCAAAAGTTTCTGAGTGAGTTTACTTTTGTGGTAGAGGATTGGGCTGGTCATTATGGAGGATAGGTCTGAGAATATCCTGAAGAGCTGGTTTGTTTATGGCAAATTTATTCAACATATGAATGTCATTAAAGTATTTAATTTCTCCATCATAAATGAAACTCAGTTTAGCTGGATATAGGATCCAGGGTTGAAAGTTATTTTGTTTTAGGAGATTAAAAGTTGATGACTACCCTCTTCTGGCTTGAAAAGTTTCAGCAGAGAGATCTGCAGTCATTCTAATATTCTTCCCTTTGTAGGTAATGAATTTCTTACATCTGGCTGCTTTCAGAATTTTCTCCTTCATATTAACTTTAGTGAAGTTAATTATGATATGCCTGGGGGATGTCTTATTTGGATTGAGTTGTGCTGTGGTTCTGAAACTGTCTGCTATCTGAATTTCAGAATCTCCTGGCATGTCTGGAAAATTCTCTTTCATAATTTCATTGAGAAGGGCCTCTTGCCTTGTGAAGCCACTTCATCACTTTCAGGAATTTCAATGAGGTGGATATTAGCCTTCTTTGAATTATCCCAGAGCTCTCTGAGAGAATGATCTATTTTTGCTCTCCATTTGTCTTCCTCTTTAAGAGTTTTGGAGCATTCAAAAGCTTTGTCTTCAGTGTCAGAAATCCTTTTTTCTGCTTGCTTTACTCTGTTACTGAGGGATTCTACTGTATTTTTCAGATCTTTGAGAGCTGCAAATTCTTGCTTCAGTGTTTCAAAATCTTTGGTGGTTTTGTTTTTAAATTCGTTAAATTCTTGAGACAACTTTTGAATTTCTCCTCGAATTTCTCATTCCAAACTTTCCTCCATTCTATTAATCTTGTTTGCAATCCAAATTCTGTATTTGATTTCTGACATCTTGGCCAGCTGTTTATGAGTTGGATCTTCAGTTACATCTGTCATGTCTTTCCTTAGGGGGGAAGATCTGTTCTGGTTATTCATGTTACCAGAGTTTTTCATCTAATTCTGCCCATTGATTATTTTATACCATTTGACTTTTCCCCTGGAGCTTTTGAGAACCCATACAGTGCTTTGGTCTGAGAAACTGGGGACCTGTTTGGTGTGGTTGGGCTAAGTGTCTCTATCTTGTTTTCAGCTGGTCTCTGTCCGACCCTAGTGAAATAGTTACTCTGGGTTGAAGTCTCAGCTATGGAGAAATACCAGCAATTAAGTCACCCCACCCCCCACAGGTAACAATTGGAAAAGGAAAATAAAACCTTCCTACAATCACACACCCAGGGCACCACTTGGATAGTCCTCATGCAATTGGCTCTGTTCAAAAGGTCCAAATCGATTGTCTCAGTCAGCACCTGTCTCAGGTGGGAGAGTTTAAAAGGTCTCTGGCAACTAGATTGCAGGGGTCTGCTGACAACTCAGATATGACTTGCTCCGGTGCTCTGTGAAGTCAGGAGGACCCACCCACCAAATAGATTAGTCTGGGAAAGTTGATGCCTCCTTCCCCACCTTGCATCTCTGTCACACCCAGTCACTGATAATCCTGCAGGGCTGTGACCCAGTTGCCTCCAAGGAGCAGATACTCCAGGGGTTTGTACCTGCCTGTATCACAAGGAAATCTATATCTGCTCTGCCAAGCCTCTGCTCTTTGCCTTTATCCAGCAGGGGGAGGTGAGGCCTGACACCCTCAGGCGCTTGTTGGAGGCTGGGGGGTGTTCACTCAGTTCCAGCCCCACCCCTGATTGATGTTACTGACAGAACAGAACAACTTTACGGGAATTTGTTTCTGTCCCTGCTAAATTCCCCTGCAGAAGAGAAGCTGTTTTGAGTTCCCAGAACCTGTGCCTCAGGCCCTGTCTGTGCTGCTGTATGGTCTCAGCTGTTTGTATTTGCAGCATGGTTACCTGTCAGATCCAGCCTCTGCCTGCCCTCCTTTGTTTAAGCTGATGATCCCTTGGGGGCCCGGTGCGTCTTAGGCTCAGTAAAGTGGTCCTCTGGGTCAGCCCCGCCCTGGGAATCTTCCAGCTCTGCGAGTGCATTTTCTAGTCCCCATGCTCCACCCAGGCTGGTACCGCTTCGGGCAAACTCTATATTCACGGGGCCTGCGTTTCTGTCCCAGATCTGTTCCATGGTGCTTGTCACCTGAGAAGATGCCCAGCCTCCTCTGGTTGCCCAGAGAGACAGGGGGTGTGACTTCAGAATATCCAGGGGTGAGCCCTATTGTTGCCCAAAATGGCTGCTACTCTGTGCCTCTGGGTACCGTCGGTGTGGTTCCCTCTCAGCCAACCATCCTCTCCTCACTCCAGTACTGCAGAATCAGCACTGACTAGCTGCAATCCAGGCCCTGCCCACACCCCTCGAGAAATCACCCTAGAATCTGGACTCCTGGGGGACAGGCCTCCAGACCTCAGAGTGAGAGTGGAGGGGAGTGCTGGGAGCTCAGAATTGCAGGTAGAGAATATATACCGTTTTATACAGTTTTATGCCTGGCAGGAGAGCACCATGGCACCCTAGTAGGGGAGGTAGGTCCAGGTTTTAGAGGGTCTCTCCCGTGGAGTATAGTGGGAGGATTTTTGAACTCTGCTCATTTGTTTGTGGGGCACTCCTAGCCATTCTTATGGGGGAGGGGACTCCTGTCCACTTGGTGATGGATTTTGTACCTTTTGTTTGTATCCTTGGGATTGCAGCTCGCCTCAGCACGGTTGATGTGCATTCTTCAACCTTCTTTCTTGGTGCAGCTCTAATCCACCAGGTTACTTGCTAAATTTCTGTCCTCTAACTCTCCTTCTAGATGGGAGCCTCTGTGGAAAGCTGGCTTCAGTCAGCCATCTTGTCTCCACCTTGTTTTTAATTTCTAAAATAGAATTCTTTTTTTTTTTTTTGCAGTTTTTGGCTGGGGCTGGGTTTGAACCTTCCACCTCCAGTACATGGAGCCAGCACCCTACTCCTTTGAGCCACAGGCACCACCCTAAGATATAATTCTTATTTTTTAAAACTTTATTGTTTGTTTCAATTCTAATGTTTATTTTTTATTTTTAAATAAATATATTCTAAAGAATCACCACCAGTTCTGAAATGGATTGGTTCTAATCATCAGGATCAGAAAGAGAAAAGCTCCCTGGGCTGGGCAGGCTCCTCCCTAGCTTCAGCTACTGATGTTTGAGTTTCCCAAGAAGACAGAGGCCACCAAGCAAACCCTGTGACTTCTTCACTTGACACACCTTTCTGAGGTCCATTCTTTCATCCTTTGAAATGTCTAACAAATGTCCTCCATCCTCTCAAAAGTTTGTTCAGGCTCCAGAGCAGGCTCTTCAGCCCACCCAGGGATGTTGTTTAAATGCACTTTGCGGTTCAGGTGACCTGGAGCAGGGCCTGAGATTCTGCATTAAGTATAAGCTCCCAGGCAATGGTAATGTGACAGGTCCATGGTTCACACTTGGAGTAGTGTATAGAAGGCTAGGGCTATGTCCACAAAATGCCATGGACTGGGTGGAACAACAAAATCTTATTTTCTCACAGTTACGAAGTCTGGAAGTCCAAACTCATGATGTTGGCAGTGTCCTTGTCTGTGGACGGCTGCCTTCTTGCTGTGTCCTCCGTGGCCTGTCCTCTTTGCACAGGTATTCCTGCTAGCTCCTTCTCTTCTTAAAAGGACAGTAGTTCCACCAAGTTAGAGCCCCACTCTTATGATGTAATCACCTCTTTAAGGGTCCTAGCTCCAAATACAGTCACATTGGGTTGAGGGCTTCTGTGAATTTTGGTAGGACACATTTGGTTCATAACAGGTAGCAAGGGTCTATACAGTTCTGGTCATAGAAATATCGTGCAAGTCACAATTTTAATTAAACATTTGCCAGTACCTGAGCAAGCATAATAGCTCATGCCTGTAATTCTAGATCTCCGGGAAGCTATGGTGGGAGGATCACTTGGACTCAAGAGTTCAAGACTAGCCTGAGCAAGAGAGAGAAACTACCTCTACTAAAAAAAGAAAAATTAGCTCTGTGTGTGGTGGGTGTCTGCAGTCCTATGTGGGTGGTTGATGCAGGAGGATCACTTGAGCCCAGAAGTTTGAGGTTGCTTGTGAGCTAGGCTGACACTGAAACAGCACTGTAGCCTGGGCAACAGAGTGAAACTCTGTCTCAAAAAAAAAAAAAAAAATTCTAGTAGCCATATTTAAGTAAGAAAGCAATAGGAAAATTAATGTTTTTAAATTTTAAGTAAATTTATTTCAGGTTAATGTGAAGATACAAGCAAACAGCTCAACATATTTGATTTTGTCAGGTAGAGTTTGTCTTGTGGTTATGTCCCACACCCAAAAGGTGTGCCAACCACCTTATGCCCATTCAGTGAGAGCACCCCAACTTGAATTGAAATGAGTTTTTCTCCTATGTGGGCCTGCATTGGATCATCTGCTGGCTTCATATTGGTATCAAGTACTTTTGCTTTTTCATTCTTGTGATACATTACTATGAAGAATGTGTTTTAGCTCTATCCAGAATATTATAAAAGATGTGACATCACCATCTTTTTATGGCTAAATAGTATTCCCTGGTGTGCATGTACCACAATTTGTTAATACATTCCTGAGTTGATGGACAATTACATTGTTTCCATGTCCTGGCAACTGTAAATTGAGCTTCAATAAACAATCTAGAGCAAAGCCTAACCCCAGTAAGATTAGCCCACATCCCAATGCCCTGAAGCTGCAGGTGCTGGCACGGATGTGCAGATGGGGAACACGTTTACACTGTTGGTAGGACTGCAAACTCATACAGCCTCCTTGGAAACAAATATGGAGAATCCTCACAGAACTCAAATTAGACCTCCCATTTGACCCTGCAATCCCACTACTAGGCATCTACCCAGAAGAAGAAAAATAATTTTACCATAAGGAAAAATTAATTTTAATAATCTATTTTATTTTACCTGATCTATTTATGACATTAGCATTTCAGCATATCATTGATATAAAAATTATTGAGATATTTTACTTTCTTTTGTAGATACTGAAGCTTTGAAATCTGGTGTGGATTTTATACTTTGAGCACCTCTCACTTTGGACAAGCCACATGTCCATGCTGGCTAGACACATGTGCCTGATGGTTGCTGTTATCAGTACAGGTCTGGGGTTGACCTCTTTCTAAGTCTTCATGCACCTGGTACTGGGCTCAGGGGCATGCATGCGTGCCTGAGGTAGATTCTGAGCAAGGGTATCAACTGATTACAGAAGGTCTACCTTCACCCACTTCACATGGTGGCCACAAATCTACCCCTGCTTGTTCCTGACCTCATCTCTTGCTTTCCCTCTTGCCCATTCCATGCTGGACTGTTCCTAGATGTGCTAGGCAGGAGCCTGCTTTAAGGCCTTCACCTTGGCTGTTTCTTTCAGCTGGAGGCCCTCCGCTCAGGGGCTTTCCTACCTGCCTCAGGGCTCCACTCAACGGTGAAGAGGCCTTCCCTGGGTACTCTGGCTTAAATTTCAACACCTCACCCCCTGCGTTCTATTTCCTTCTCTGATTTACTTTTCTTCTCAGCACTTGTTGCTATTTAACATACTATGATTTTACTAATTTATCTTGTTTATAACCTGTGTGTCCTATTAGAATATACATTTCGGGGGGCCCTCCCACATGGGTCCCCCCACCTCCACTGTTGGAGGTTCTGTTCTTCCTTTCTTTTCCTTCCTTCCTTCCTTCCTTCCTTCCTTCCTTCCTCCCTCTCTCTCTCCCTCCCTTCCTCTTTCTCCCTTCCCTTCCCTTCCCTTCCCTTCCCTTCCCTTCCCTTCCCTTCCCTTCCCTTCCCTTCCCTTCCTTTCTTTCTTTCTTTGACAGAATCTCACTCCATCACCTTGGGTAGAGTGCAGTGGTGGGCTTCAAACTTCAAACTCTTGGGCTCAAATCATCCTCTTTCCTCAGCCTCCCAAGTAGCTCAGACTACAGGTGTGCACCACTATGCCCAACTATTTTTTTTCTATTTTTAGGAGAGAGAAGGGGTCTTGCTCTTGCCAGGCTTATCTCAAACTCCTGAGGTCAAGGGATCCTCCTGCCTCGGCCTCACAGAGTGCTAGGATTACAGGTGTGAGCATCCAGATTGCCTTTGGACTGTAGACTGCAATATCAACTCTGCTGGAGTTTTCAGCTGCCCATTAGTCCTGCAGATTTCAGACTTGTCAGCTTTCATATTCACATGAGCCAATTCCTTAAAACAGATATCTCTGTACATTATTCACACATCCTGTTGATTCTAGAACTGGAGAACCCTGACTAATAAAAAAGGTGCTTCTCAAATGTTAATATAAACACGAATCACCTGGAGATTTCATTTAATTGTAGTTCCAGGGTGAGACCTGGGATTATGCATTTCTAGCTTCCCAGAGTAGCAAGTGCATCTTCCCTGAGTTCTTAGAGCACTTGGGCTTCCTGAAAGGAAGAGAGCCAAGTCCCTTCAGAAATCTTCTGAAATTTAATGAATACAAAGTTAGTTCCTCTATAGCAGAGGTCAGCATTTTCTGTAAAGGGCTGCATAGTAAAACTTTTAGGCTGATGGGTCATATTTTTTTTAATTTTTCCATACTATGCAATCTTGCCATTGTAACATTACAATGGTCTTGGATAATACATAAACGAATGTACATGGCTGTGTTCCAATAAAACTTTATTTATAAAAACTTCGGATTTGACCCATGGGCCATAGTTTGCCAATCACTGGCTTATGGAATCATTTGACAGTGAAGTTCCTGAGGAAAGGGTTTTTATTCTTTTTGGCAGCTTCAGGACCTCATGCATACCCATTTCATAGGTGCTTAATGAAAAAAAATGAGTATGTTGAACAAGGTTATTAAGATTTGGCTGCTTTGGGAGTACCTGTGGCTCAAAGGAGTGGGTGTTATGAGAAGAATTCATAATTTTTGTATGAATGAACTTTCTGGCACCTGTGTGCTACCTTCTGGTGCCCTATTCTGCGGGCCAGAAATGTATAGACAGAATTCATAAGAAAATTTAGTGAATGATATGGAAATGAATAAGAATATCATAGCCTGAAAATGAAAAAAAAAAAAAAAATAACAGTAGAAGCATAGCTATTGCATGTATTCTTAAATTTATTGTGAAATATATTACACATATAAAATGCATATCATAATATATGAGGTATAAAAATTGGCACGTCTCTAGTCCCAGCTACTTAGTAGGCAGAGATGGAAGGACAGCTTGAGTTCAGGACTTCAAAGCCATCCTGGGAAATGCAGCAAAACCCCATATCAAAAAATAAAAAATTAATATGATAGCTACCAATGCAAGTGATTTCATCTATTAAAAATGATATCAAATAGGGCGGTGCCTGTGGATCAGTAGATAGGGCGCTGGCTCCATATACTGAGGGTAGCAGATTTGAACCTGGCCCCGGCCAAACTGCAACACAAAAATAGCCAGGTGTTATGGCAGGCACCTGTAGTCCCAGCTACTGAGGCAAGAGAATCGCCTAAGCCCAGGAGTTGGAGGTTGCTGTGAGCTGTGATGCCACAGCACTCTCCTGAGTGTGACAAAGTGAAAACAAAATTCAAATAAATGCATTTCATTTTATATATAAACACATACTCATTATAGAAAATGGGATTTAAAAAAATCTGTATAATCCCATATGGTAAGGATCAGCAAAAGTCCTGTGAAAATTGAAGTTTGGAGTGAATTTGGAAACCCCCTGTGCTGGCCTGGTTGGATAAGAGGATGGTGTTATGAGGTCGTTGAGGCAGGAAGCTGGGGAGTTATATCACCTGGGCTTGTCTCCTTGGGATCAGCCGTTATGGGCTGGGTCATGTCTCTCACCATCCCTTTTACTACTTGAAGCTCTAAGCTTGAAGGAGATTTGGCGAGGACGGAGGAGGGGGGACAGCAGACCCATGGCTGTTAATGATGTCTTTTTGGATGGTGGGTTCTCAATTGCCATGGACAATTACAGTAGGCTACATGCCACCACCCTCAGGACTGAGGCTTCACTTACAGAGCAGCAAGTTTAACTTTGACATTTAGTTGAATCGAAACATTATTCCCCATGAGCAAAGTAAGTTCGGTTGCAACAGCTGCACCCATATTTGTATCTAATATTGGCTCCCTCCCTGTCCAAATACTCAGTTCCACATATCAGGTGATGGTTGTTGATGATGGGAAAGACCTATTAGTAAATGATTATAAAGTACTTGAGTAATCAAAATGAGAGCTAAATAACTCTTTGATAAGGCTGGGCCATGGCAGGCATTGATAACCTGGGTCTCGCTGCCCTGAAGCTCTTTGCCAGGTCTGGCCGCAGTAGGCACCATGTGAGTTTCCTCTGTGTCTGCAGCATCCCTGGTGACCAGGTGCTCCCTGGGAGCTGGGCTCTGTGCAAACTGTGCAGAGCCTGGACCTTGCCTCCCGCCTTAGGACTGATCTCACTGTAATGGAGTGACCTAGCCTGCTGGCCAGTGTTTGCTAACTTTCAATCTGCACAAGGCTGTTTGTGTATTATAGGAAAATAGAATTTAAAAATTTCAAAAACACTACTAAACAGGTATGTGTACACCCATGTTCATAGCTGCATTATTCAAAATAGCCAAAAGGTGGAAACAACTCAAATGTCCATCAGCAGATGAGTGGATAAACAAGATGGGGTGTATATACACAGTGAAATTCTGATATGGAATACATCGTGGAGGAATCTGGAAAACATTTTGCTAAGTGAAATGAGCTAGACGCAGAAGGACAAATACTGTATGAGTCCTCTTCACTGAGGTCCCTAGGGTAGTCAAATTCATAGAGACAGAAAGTAGAATGGTGGATGCCAGGGCCTGGGGGGAGGACTGGCCAGTTGGTATTTCACAGATACAGAATTGCGATTTGGGAAGATAGAAGTGTTCTGAAGATGGATACATTGTGACCGTACTTGATGCCACTAAATGTATTACCTAAAAAGGGTAAAAATGGTAAATTAGATTGGGTGTGATGGCTCATACCTACAATCCCAGCACTTTGGGAGGCAGAGGCAGGAGGATTGCTTGCGGTCAGGAGTTCAGGACTACCTTGGGCAACATAGTGAGACCCCATCTCTATAAACACAGAAAAATTAACCAGGCATGGGGTGGTGCATGCCTGAAGTCCCAGCTACTCAGGAAGCTGAGGCAGTGGGATTGCTGAAGCCCCGAGATTCAAGGCTGCAGTAAGCTATGATTGCAGCACTGTACTCCAGCGTGGGTGACAGAGTGAGACCTTGTCCCTGTTTAAAAAAAAAAAGAGAAAGAAACATCTGGGAATTCAAATTAAACTTTCCCTAATAACTGGAGCTGCAGTTATTGTTTCAGTTGCCAAATGAGTTGGGTAGAAATCTGAACTTGTTGTTCTGCTCTCACCGGAAGCAGCACCAAACATTAGGTGCTGAGGGCTCCTGGCAGGTGCTGAGGAAAGTGCAGGAAAGCACCTGGCACAGACCCCAGGATGTACTGCTGCTGTGGGTAGGGGCAGGAAAGAAGAATCTGACATGCTGGTGTAACGTCCAGCTTCCCAGAGGCTCCTGCTGTCCAGGATTTCATGTTAGACCTTTGCTGAGCTCTCTCTATCCAAACCCAACTGTTAGAATTTTGTCTGTCCCTTTTTGGTCCCATCTCTTAGCAGAGAACAATTAATTGTGTTTTACAATGTTTTTCTCCTTGGCCAGGTGCAGTGGCTTATGATGTAATCCTAGCATTTTGGGAGGTTGAAGCGGGAGGATCACTTGAGCTCACAAGTTCAAGACCAGCCTGAGCAAGAGCAACTCCCTGTCTCTATTAAAAATTGAAAAAGTAGGTGGGTGTGATGATGCATGCCCAAAGTCCCAGCTACTCAGGAGGCAGAGGCGGGAGGATCACTTGAAACCAGGAGTTTGAAATTGCTGTGAGTTATGACGACGCCATGGCACTCTATCCAGAGGGACAGAGTGAAACTGTGTCTCAAACAAAACAAAACATTGGGAGGCAGAGGTGGGTGGATTGCCTGAGCTCAGCAGTTTGAGACCAGCCCGAGCAAGAATGAGACACTGTCTCTAAAAATAGCTGGGCTTTGTGGTGGGTGCCTATAGTCCCAGCTACTCTGGAGGCTGACTCAAGAGAATTGCTTGAGCTTAAGAGTTTGAGGTTGCTGTAAGCTGTGCACTCTACCAAGGGCAACAAGTAAGACTGTCTCAGGGGCAGTGCCTGTGGCTCAAAGGAGTAGGGCGCTGGCCCCATATGCTGGAGGTGGCAGGTTCAAACCCAGACCTGACCAAAAACAGCAAAAAAAAAAAAAGACTATTTATCAAAAAAAAAAAAAAAAAAAGAAAAGAAAAAGAAAAGAAAAAAGAAAGAAAGAAAAGAAAGAAACACAAAACAAAAACAAAACCCAAATAACAGCAGGTGCATGAGCCAATGAAGAGAGTGTCCAAATAACCAGGGTTATGATTCATTCTTAATCTGATACTCCACTCCTGAGGTTTCCTTGTCCTGCTCCCCTGCACTGCTCCCCAAAACAAACCAGAGTCAGCAGAAGAGAGGTTCCTTTTGCTGTGTGGTTTCTGTGTCATCTTACCCTGCAAAAGTCTCTCTAGTCTTCCTGAGGACACCTGCCAATTCCACTCTTCAAGGTCCTTTTCTTTTTTGCTTTGGGTGCCTTTGCCTTTTATTAATAGGCACACAATGTCACTGTAGAAGCAGCAGCGTGTGATTTATTGTCTTTTAGAACAATCTCAACTAACATTTCAGTCTCTAGGTAGAGATTATTTCTGTACATAATAGGGACTGCAGAGATTGATCTGTGCTATCTTTCATTAATAATAATTTAGATTAATAATAATAATTTAGATTATTTCTAGTTTTTGCTGTTACACAAAGATGCTATGGTAAATAAAAACGCTGCAAAAAATATTCTTCCACACTTGAGAAAGTATGCTGGTAGAATGAATTTGTAGAATAGATGAGTTCAAAGAAACATATTTACATTCGTTTGGTAGTCTCTGTCAAATTGTCTCCAAAAGGGCTGTACCTATTTGCTGATCTGCCAGCATGTCACAGTGGATGTGAAGGGCTGTGTCAGCAAGCCACTGGTTCCCTGCAGGGAGCGGGGTTGTGAGAGTGGGGGTGTTTGGTTCTAGGACCAGGGACCAGAGGAGAGGCAACACGCCCCTCCTGATATTTATGCTGTCCCCTCTGTGTCCCGGTTTCTCCTTGACCGAGGCGTAGCTCTTCCTCTTGGCGTGGGGAAGGCCATTGTGCCGTCTGCCCCTTCACACTCCCCTGTGCAGTAAGTGAACTGGCCTGGCACTGCCTTACTTGATGAGAAATGGTGAGAGCACTTCTCCTCACCTGCCTCAGGGGGATGCTCTTAGGATTTGTGAAAATCCCTTTGGGATAAAAGGTGCAAACATATCTAAGTCCAAACTTAAAATTATGACACCATAAATAATGGGACCAGGGAAACACTGAAGTATCATGTTACAACGTCAACAAAAGCCTTGTTCTTATTCAGAAACTTGACATTTCTTCTTTTGGGTTCAGACTTTGCAAGGTTTGGTTTCAGGCCGATTACAACCTTTCAACCAAAGCTCACGTTCATTTGTTCTGCGGTGTTTGCTGTATGTGGCCGAAAAGAAAAGGAAAATTTCCCTTTGCTCTACCTTTTACCAGTTCATCAAGGAAGGCCATTCATCATGCTTAGCGTAGACTTACGTCTGTCTTTAGGGGAATATTTAAATAAGACTTTGGGTCAAACATCCTAAATGCTGTGGTCCCTACTAAACTGACCCCAAATAAGCCTTGCTGAGGTCCTGAGTCCTTTGTGGTCCTGGTGGACAGGAGCCACAAGGCGGCTATTTCAGATAACAACCATAAACCCCAGCGAGTGTGTGAGGATCACTTTTCTAAGCATAAAGGCTTGTGGTGATGATGATGATGATGTGATGTAAGGGGCTTATCAGAGGAGACCCAAATTCTGTTCCTGGCTGAACCAGACCTTGAGCTTCTTTAGCTATAAAACAGTGTCTAGGATTGATCTGGCCTTACACATGGAGAGGGTATGATGCATGGAGACTTTGAGTGGCATGGAAAAGCAGTGAGTATTCTCGGTATCACCTTGCATTTGTGAGTATAAAGGCCAAACATGATGCTGGAATAATCCCCTAGAGTAGCACCAGTTTAGGAAAGCCTTAAGAATGTCAGCTTGGGGCAGCGCCTGTGGCTCAGTGGGTAGGGTGCCAGTCCCACATACCGCAGGTGGCGGGTTTGAACCCGGCCCCGGCCAAACTGCAACAAAAAATAGCCGGGTGTTGTGGCGGGTGCCTGTGGTCCCAGCTACTCAGGAGGCTGAGGCAAGAGAATTGCCTAAGCCCAGGAATTGGAGGTTGCTGTGACACCATAGCACTCCACCAAAGGCAACAAAGTGAGACTCTGTCTCTATAAAAAAAAAAAAAAAAAGAATGTCAGCTCAATAATGTTTATCTTTGCATTAAAAACTATAAGTACAACTATGCCATTATAGCTTAAAAGTTGCGGCTTACATGATGTAAGTTATAAACATATGTAGTTGACCTCAGATAACAAGGGGTTGAACTGTGTGGGTCTACTTAACCTGGATTTTCTTCTGCCTCTGCCACCCCTGAGATAGCAAGACAAAACCCTCTTCCTCCTCCTCAGCCTACTCAAGATCTCAATGAATAGTAAATGTATTTTCTCCGTCCATGATTTTTTTTTTTTTTTTTTTTGAGACAGAGTCTCACCCAGCAACCTCAAACTCAGGGTCAAGGGAGCCTCTTGCCTCAGTTTTTCTATTTTTAGTAGAGATGGGGGTCTTGCTTTTCCTCAGGCTGGTCTCAAACCTGTGAGCTCAAGCAATCCATCTGTCTCGGCCTCTCAGAGTGCTGGGATAATGGGCATGAGCCACCACACCTGGCCCACAATTTTCTCAACGATACTTCCTTTTCTCTAGCTTATGTTGTTGTAAGAATACAGCACATAATACATATAACTTACAAAATACGTGTTAACCGACTGTTTATGTTATTGATAAGGGTTATAGTCAATAGGAGGTTGTTAGTTAGCCAAATTTTGGGAGTAAAAAGTAGATTTTCGACTGCTCTGGGAGATGGTGCCCTGAAAATCCCTGTGTTGTTCCAAGAGTCAGCAACACGATCAGGTGGTACCTGTGGCTCAAGGAGTAGGGCACCGGCCCCATATGCTGGAGGTGGTGGGTTCAAGCCCAGCCCTGGCCAAAACTGCCAAAAACCCCCAACAAAAACCACGATAATTCTAAATGGTTTCTATGCCCCAGTGTCAAAAAGTTTTAATATATAGCAATTAATTTAATCCACAAAAAATCCTATGAGATAAGCAATAAAATTTACCCACTTTTTATACCTTATGCAGATAGTCATAAATTTAATATAAAGTTAATAAATCAAAGTACATTAATACTAATAAATTACATTTCTTTAGTGTTTATTATATTCAGAGAGCTAAGCACCTTTACATATATTATTTCATTTATTCCTCCTAATCCCATGATTAGGAGGAATTATTATCCCTGTAATGTAGATGAGGAAACTAAGGTAGAAAGAGGTTAAATAACAAACATATTAAAAAGCTGGTGCTGGGATTTGAAACATCAATATGAAGGAAAAAGCAAAAGACATATTGCAATTAAGCAGCAGGAAGCCTACTTTTTCTGTGAAGTAAAAAGATAATTTTGTTTCAATATCCATTGTATTCATCAATAGATAGGACAAAACTACCATCAAATCGAACATTTTTATGTTCAAGGGAGCTACTCCATGTCATAAGGTGATCTATTATAAACAGATCATAATTTCCCGTAGGAGCAATGTGGAAATAACAGGCCCTGTTCTCGGCTGAAAATTTCACATCTAAGAAATCAAACTAATGATCAAAAATAAGATGGAAAAGTAGAACCAAACAATAAAATTGTACTTCAAAATCAAAGAATTTTAGAGCTCAAAGGAATCTCAGAGATAATACTGTATAATAAGTAGCTTTAAAACTGATTTATTTTTTAAAAAATACAAAATTTATAATTTATCAAAATGAAAATACTTTTGCTTCAAAGAAAACCACTGAGAAAATGAAAAGACAATGAACAAAATGGAAAGAAATGTTTGAAATCACATGTCTGTTAAGGGATTTATATCCAGAATATATATGAAATCTCACAACTCAGTAGTGAGATTACAAGGAACACATTTGTTTAAGTGAGTAAATGACCTGACTAGACATTGCTGTCTTGGAGCACCAATATAGATACATAAACGACCAAAAATATATAAAGAGATGCTCAACATCATTAGTCTTCAGGGGAATGCAAACTCAAACCACAAAAATATGGTACTTCACTCACATTTGGTTGGCTAGAATTATAAAGTGGTAAGGAGGCAGAGAAATTGGATCATAGGGTACCATAGTTAAATTTTATTAGATCTCAGATGTAATTCTTTTTTTTTTTTTGTAGAGACAGAGTCTCACTTTACCACCCTTGGTGGAGTGCTGTGACATCACAGGACTCACAGCAACCTCTAGCTCTTGGGCTTCTGCGATTCTCCTGCCTCCCGAGCAACTGGGAGCCACAACGCCTGGCTATTTTTTGGTTGCAGTTCGGCTGGGGCTGGGTTTGAACCTGCCACCCTCAGTATATGGGGTTGGCGCCCTACTCACTGAGCCACAGGCACCACCCTCAGATGTAAGTCTTATTTGAGCTCATATAGATTAAGGACATGGAGGTTTCCCAATTAGTGTATTTCAACAGATGTTGAAGTTAATTCACAACTTATTTTGTAGAAATTTATTTAGCAAAACACAATTAGCACTCACTTAACCTTTTATTTTATACATTATTTTAGTAATCTCGATGTCTAGTTGGGTCAAATTGTGAAACTTTAACAACTAACAAGACTAAGACTTTAATAACAAGACTAAGACTTTCTAATTACCAATTAATAACAGAATAATTAAACTATGTAAAAATTTAACTTACATATTGGAAATATATTTCCATTTGCCATGGATTTAACACATTTATAAATGGATAGAAAACAATTTTAGTAACTGATTTAAGAATAAAAGCACTGGCTGTGTGCCTGTAGCACAGTGGTTACAGCGCCGGACACATAACACTGAGGCTGGCAGGTTCAAACCTGGCCCGGGCCAGCTAAACAACAATGACAACTGCAACAAAAAATAGCCGGGCAATGTGGCGGGCACCTGTAGTCCCAGCTACTTAGAAGGCTGAAGAAAAAGAATTGCTTATGCCTAAGAGTTTGAGGTTGCTGTCAGTTGTGACCCCGCTGCACTCTGCCGAGGGTGACAAAGTGAGACTCTGTCTCCAAAAAAAAAAAAAAAAAAAAGAATAAAAGAATAAAAGCACTATTTATTAAGCTTATGTACTTTTGCTTAAAACATATCTACAGAATTTTCACCTCAATGTTTCCTTGCAAAAGAAGTAAAAATCTGGGCAGTGCCTGTGGCTCAAAGGGGTAGGGCACCGGCCCCATATGCTGGAGGTGGTGGGTTCAAACCCAGCCGTGGCAAAAAAAAAAAAAAGTAAAAATCCATAGTACAAGAGATTCTCTTTCATAATAAGCAATTGACAAACACAATATATTTATGACTTGTATAACATTTTATTTGTATGCATTTTTTCAAGCATTACACAATACTTTTAAAGCAGAGAAACTTCTTTTTCAGCAAAATCTTATTAACCCAAATAGAAGACAACTGAAAAAAAGAAGCCATAGCATTTATACAAGAAGGAAGATTTTATATAAATCTTTATTTGTGCTGCTTTGAGTAATTCTCAGGGATTCTAAGAAAATAATGTGAGATGAAGAAAAACTAAAAGATTGTGGTCAGAGGTGACAGAGTCCATCCGTGTGCAATTCCTCCAATTCCTCCATGGAACATGGAGGAATTGCACGCACGTGCACATATGCATTTGCTTTGGCGGCAGGGCTGTTATGGGCTGCTTGTTTGTTTCTCTTTCTTTTTGTTATTTAATTTTAAAATACTTGCTGGCAGACCCAGCTCCCTCTTCCTTCTTAAACTACCTCTCAAGGTCATTTCCCTAAACTGGGCTTTGCT